>RJWJ010030578.1:0-19796 GCA_004363605.1 Indri indri | reverse complement strand
GTCATAAAAAGCATATTACAAGAATAAAGTAGTCATTTTATAATGATAAACGAATTAACCTAAAGAATATAAATCATAAATGTTTATGTACCTAATAACAGGCTTTTGAAATAAAAAACGAAAAACTAATAAAACTGCAAGGAGAAATGGCAGATTTAAAAATTGAGTCAGAAATTTCCATATTAGGCAGGTGTAGTGTCTCATGCTCGTGATACCAGCACTTTGGAAGGCCTAGGTGGAAGGATTGCTTGAGGCTAGGAATTCAAGATCATCCTGGACAACATAATGAGACCCTGTATCTACAAAAAAAAAAAAAAAAAAAATTAACCGGATGTCATCATACACACCTAATCCTAGCTACTTGGGAGGCTGAGAAGGGAGAATGGCTTGAGCTGAATTGTTCAAGGCTGCAGAGAGCTATGATCACATCACTGCTCTTCAGCCTGGGTGACAGAGCAAGACCCTGTCTCTAAAAAAAATAAAAATAAATTTTTAAAGATTTTAAAAATTGTAAAATAGTTAAGACAATCAGTAAGGATATTGAAGATGTGACCAACATTACTAACAAAGTTGACCTAATTAACACTTAGAGAACACTCCACCCAACAATATACATTCTTTTCATATGCACATGAAACATTTACCAAGATAGACTGTATTCTGGTTTATAAAATAAGTCCCAGTAAGTTTTAAAAGATTCAAGCTATAAAAAATGTGTTATGTAACCACAGTGGAATTAATTAGAAATAAATATGAGAAAGATATCATGAAAATACCTAGGAATTTGAAATCAAAAGAAACTTCTAAATAACACAAGAGTCAAAGAAGAAATCGAATAGGATATTAGAAGTATTTTGAATTGAATGAAAATACAGCATGTCAAAATTTGTGAGATGCAGCTAAAATAATGATTAGAACTAATTTTATATTACTAAAGACCTAGATTAGCAAAGAAGAAAGGTCTCAAATTTATTATCTACGTTCTACCTTCAGAAATAGTAAAAGAAGAGAAATCAAACCAAAAGAAAGCAGAAGACAAGAAGTAATCAACATAAGAACATAAAGAAATAAAATAGAAAACAGAAGAATAATTTAAAAAGTCATGGTAAACAAAGGCTGAATATTTGAGAAGATCAGTAAAATTGATAAACTCCTAGATTGATCAGGAAAAAAAGTTGAATATATAAATTGGCAAAATAAAGAATGAAAAGGGAATATCTCTTCAATTCCAGCAGAAACGAAAAGATTGGTAAAAGAATTATAAAGAACTTTATGCCAGTGAATTTGACAATGTACATAAAATGGGGAGAAATAGGCACATTGAAATAATGTATGTTTTTTTAAAGAAATTGAATCTGTTGCTTAAAAAAATTCCACAAAGAAATCTCCAGACCAAGATGACTTCATTGATGAATTATACGAAGCTTTGGAGGAAAAAAAATAGTACCAATTCCAGACAAATTATTCCAGAATGCTGAAAATGATGGTATAGTTCCTACTCATTCTATGAGGCCAACATTACCCTGATATCTAAGCCAGAAATATGAATTAAAAGAAAGAAGGATAAAAATAAATAGCCCTCATGAACATAGATACAGAAATTCTTAACAGCATTTTGTAAACTAAATACAACAATATATAAAAAGGAAAATATCTTTTGACTAAGTGGGCTTTATCCCAGGAACACAAAAGTGATTTAACATCTAAATATTAATCAATGTAATTCATCATATAAACAGACCAAATATTTAAAAGCATTTGCCTTTCATGACAAAAACTCTCAGCAAACTAGTCATAGATGGGAAGTGCCTCAAATTCCTATAGGGCATCTGAAAAAAATGCATATGGTTAATAGCAAACCTAATGAAGAAAGAATAAATGCTATCCCTGTGGGATCTGGAACAAGACATAAATATCCAGTGTCTCCACTTCTATTCAACGTTGTTCTGGAGGTTATTATTACAATAAGACAAGAAAAATAAAAGGCATGCAGTTTGGGAAGAAAGAAGTAAAACTGACTTTGTTCACAGGAAATATGGTCATTTATGTAGAAAATAGGAAGGAATAAAAAAGCAACCTACTAGAACAATAAGTGCGTGTAGATAGCTTGCAGGCTAAAAGATCAATATTCATAAATCAATTACAGTTATAATTGGTAGAAACATCAAAAATAGAATTAAAATACCATGTGTGATAGCTTCAATATAAAATATTTGAAAAAATGCAAGAATTAGTGTGAATTGCAGATCATTGCCAAGAGGAACTAAAGACTGCTTAAATAAATATGCCATATCGATGTACTGGAAAATATAATGTTATAAAAAATACAACCTCCATTCTATTCAAATTGATAAAGAAAACAAAATTTCAATCAAAATACCAGAAGTACTTTATAGAAATTGTCAAGATGATTCTGAATGTACATGGAAAAGTAAAGGATGTAAAATAGTGAAAAGGAGAACAAATTTGAAGGATTAATAATACCCGATTTTATGACATACTACACAGCTACAGTAATAAAGAGAGTTTGATATTGACATGAATATAGTCATATATACAAATGGGACATAAAAGCCAGTGTAGAAATAAACTTACACATACATGGTCAATTGATTTTTAACAAAGAAGGTGAAGCAATTCAACAGAGAAATAATTATCTTCTTAAAAAATTATTCTGATAGTCAAACAATCAGACAGTTATATGTAAAAAAATTGTGCTTTGACCCTTATTTTATTACATGCAAAATGTGACACAAAATGTATCTTAGATATAAGTGTAAGTGAAGTGCTGGAACTATAAAAATATAAGATCCAAGAAAATCTTGTTGTCTTTAAGTTTGGAAACAAGTGGTTAAATTAAACACGAAAGTCATAAATTTAAAAAACAATGGCTTTAACATTGTGAAACCTAATAATATTGCTATTTAAAAGATGCGGTTATAAAAAATGTTAGTAAAGGCCTAATCTGAGGGAAAATATTTGGAAAGTGTGCATTTGGATCTAATGTAATGAATTGGTTCTAATATATATAAAGAGCTCTTACAACCCAATATTGAAAAAAATGTATTCATCTACTTGGGCTGCCGTAACAGAATACCACAGACTGGGTGGTATAAACAACAGAAATTTATTTTCTAACCCTTCTGAAGGCTGTAGGTTCAAGATCAAGTTGCTGAGAGGACTGGTTTTTGGGGAAGCCTCTCTTCCTGGCTTACAGATGGCCATCTTCTCACAGTGCCCTCACATGGTTTTTTTCTCTGTGCATGCACACTCTTGATGTCTCTTCCTTTTCTTATATGGGCACCAATCCTATTGGATTAGGACCTCACCCTTATAACCTCATTTAATCTTAATTACCTCCTCAAAGGCCCTATCTCAAAATATAGTAACTGTTAGGCTTGCTAAGGCTGGGAACCCAGAAAGTATGTGTAAGATAAAATGCAATTAATGGAAAACGTAGTGATAGTAAGGCCTGTGAAACAATAGCCGCAGGAGTCTGGAGAGTACGGAGATTGTAAATCTAACTCTAAACACACATGGTTGAGGCAACACCAGGAACTGGTTTACTCTTCAGAAAAAATTCACCCTCCCCAACTTCCATCCAAACCTCCTAAAAACCCACCTTCTCCCCTTCCTAGGGGTGGCCTTTGGCAAATTCCTAGGGAGATAAAGGAATGGAATGCAAGAGGGGAACTTGGCATTCTTTATCCCTCTTGAGAAAGACAAAGCTTTTCCCTCCCCATCTCTGCAGGATTTGACCTAGCAGGGGTCCCAGGAATTAGTTGTTTGAAAAGAATTTATTACAGTGGCTGTCCTGGCCTAGTTGCTCTTTCCCACCTGAAAAACCCTCTATAAAACCCAACGTTGCTCTTTTCGGCCTCCACCCACATAATTGAAGTTCTGAAAAGTAAAGACAAAAAAAAAAAAAAATCTTGAAAGTATTGAGAGATTAATTACACATTACCTATAGGGACAAAAAGATCAAATAACAGTTGATTTTTCCATGAGCAACCACAGAGGCCAAAAAGAAATAGCAAAATATTGTCAAATGGTTACAAAAATGAATAATTATTAAAAACTCAAAATCCTATACTCAGCAAATATATACTTCAAGAATAAAGACAAAATGAAGTAACTCTTAGATTAAGGAAAATTAAGAGAAATTTTCATCAGTAGATTTACCCTAAAAAACAGCTAAGGAAGTTTTCTAAACATGGAAATTCTGGAGAATGCAAGATATAATTCAGACTATGACAAAATAATTTAAATGTATTACAAATACATAAAATAATGTCACTGAAGCGGGAAGAAGAAAAAGTAGAACTGTACGTGTCCCTGTACTCTAGTTGGTAAGGTTGCTTCTCATGAGATATGGGTTAACAATTCCGAAAGTGATACACATGCATACTGAAAAGAACAAATAAGCCAGGTGGTGGGAACCTGATTTCTCAACTAATAAGGGGAGATTACAGATAAGAAAGGTGAGAAGGCTGGAATATGGCATGTGGTATTGGTTTACAGTCAGAGACATCAGAATAAACTCATGTCCAGCTTAATACAAATACAGATAGATTTTAGAAAAGATTATGAGAGTATATTAAGTTAATATTTATATATTTTCTTAACCTTTTTGCTGAGAACAACTACAAGCAATGACATTTCAGAAGCAATGACCGCACTAAGCCCCAGATCTTGGTTTCTAATACTATATTTTTCAATAAAGGAACCAGGCACCATGAAGAAATGGCCAGTTATAGGAAATATACGAGCTGAGCCTGGAGCATCTTGTAGTGCTGGAATATAAAGTGCTTATTAAACAAACAAAAACAAAATAGGGGCATGTCAAAAACAACACAGGACAACCTGAAAGAACTTCCAGTGGCCAAAGCTGAAACAATTTGAATAATGAAATAAAACTTTTTTTTACAAAAAAACCGTAATATTGGATCACAACCCAAAATAGAAAACAAATATCCATGAGTCCATATTGATATAAATAAATTATTGGATAAATAATGAAAAAGAGACAAATCTCTGTGCAGAGGAACTCCAATTAATTTATGTGGATACTTCCCTCTCAAGGAGGTGGAGCCTAACTAGTCACCCCTTGAGTGTGTTTTGTACTCAATGTTTTGCTTCCAAAGAGTAGAATAGAGTATGGGGATGGGGTTAACTTTACAGCAGAAAAACCTATCAAACATTACTTTGGACAGGTTATCAAGGTTAACATCATCAGTGATAAGCTTGGTAGCATGTACTCTTGATGTAATATTTTGAGAATGGCACTTTGCCTCTGTGGTATTCCTTCCTAAAACCCATAACATGGTTGGACCAGGATAAAAACATAAGAAAAACCCAAATGGAGGGGCATTCTATAAAATCTAGTGCAGTAGTCTAAAAACCTGTCACAGACCAGGAAACTAAGGGAATAGAATGAGTAAATGTAATGTGATTATGTGATATCCTGAATAGGATCCTGAAAGAAACAAAAAAGGATATTAAGAAAAAATGAGTGAAACCCAAGCAAGTTGTAGTTAGTTAATGGTAACATGTGGATATTGGGTCCTTCTTTGTATAAATGTACCATAGGCTAGCCATGCCAAATTTCATGAGAATATGAACATTCTATACACTGTTGGTAGGAACGTAACATGGAACAACCACTTTCGAAAGGAGTTTGGTTGTTTCCTAAAAAGTTAAATGTCAACCTCCCACATGAAACAGCTATCCTGCTCCTAGACAAAAGCATGTGCCCACTGTATTAGTTATGGTTCTCCAGATAAACAGAATCCACAGGACACACATTTATGGAAGCCAAGAAGACCCACACTCCAATCTGCTATCTTCAAGTGGGAGAATAGGAAAGTTGTTTGTGTAATTCAGTCTAGTCCTAAGGGCTGAGAACCAGGAGCTCTGATGTCTAAGGACATGGGAAGATGGCTAGCTCAAGAAGAGAGAGCACATTCACCCTTCCTTTGCCTTTTTATTTTATTAAGCTCTCAACGGTAACTGGATTATGCCTGCCCATATTGGTGAGGGTGATCTGCTGTATCCAATCCACTGATTCAAATGATAATCTCTGGAAGAGATTTAAATCAGCAGATTGAATACAGCAGATCATCCTCACCACAAATGGACACACTCAAAAATAATGTTTTACCAGCTTTCTGGGCATCCCTTAGCCCAGCCAAGTTGACATATAAAATTAACCATTACACTCATACAAAAATTTGTACTCTAATATTCATAGCAGTTTTATTTGTAATAGCCAAAGACAGAAACAACTAATTTGTCCTTAAATGGATAAATAGATAAACCAATTGTGGTATATCCATACAATGGAATACTCCTCAGCAATGAGAAGGGATGAAGTATTTTGTTGATATACATCAGAAAATGGATGAATCTCAAAAATTACACTGAGTGAAAGAAATCAGATAAAACTGTGTACACACTACATGATTCCATTCACATAAAATTTTTAAAAAATGTAATGCATTCAGAAAGAAAGCACACATCAGAGGCTGCCTGGGGACAGGGATGAGAGATAAGGAAGGAGAGATTATAAAGGACATAAGGAAAACTTGTGGAAATTATGGATATATTTATTATCTTAATTGTGATAATGTTTTCATCGGTGCATATGTATGTTAAAACTCATCAAATTTTGCCCATTAAATAGATACAGTTAATTGTATAGCAATTATACTTCATAAAGCTGCAAAAAACAACCCCGCCCCCCCCCAAAAAAAAACCCACTACATGTGACTGTATACTATGGTTTCTGAGCCAATTACCCTAAGTCCCGGAGATAAAAGATTTTCTATCCCTGAAGTCCAGAGCCCTCCTCCCCGTGGCCTCATTTCCTAACCGAGAAAGACTAATGGGGGAGTTTGATTTGCTTCAAGGAAAACCCTGTCCTCACCTAGGGAGTTGTGCTCTGTTCTTTTGTCCCTCAAAAGAAAATCAAACAATAATTTAACATCAGAATATTTTCTAATATCTTGGTTATTCATTCTTAAGACCCCATGTGAGGCATCAAAAAGACCAGAATAGTCTGGGATCAGTACAATACTTTTCTCTCTCTTCTTCCATCCAAAGCTTTCAAAAAGTTTAAATCATTACCTTAACTACAGTGACCCACTTACACATATAATTCAAATCCCCAAATACAATGTCATCCAAATTTGACTATCTACTTCAACATTTCAATTTAAATTATGTTTTTATGACTAATTGTCTCAATTTTTAAATTTTCATAAATACATGTTGCTACTGAATTTCATCTATATTTTATTCAAAATATTTCAATGCTTTCTGCTAAACTGTAAGCAGTTTTCTTAATCTCTCAGGCTATGCCAGAAATCACCTTGTTGAGTGTTCCTAATTGAGATATTCACCTATGTAAAATTGCTGTGGGAAATTTGTTCTTTGGCTGTCCAGATGCAACTACCTTCCTGATTGGGTGAAAACTCCACAGTGGGAGGCAGAGACAGGTACTTTCTCCTCCCACATTGTAGGAGGTAAAATGTAGACAATTGACTCATCCTTGGCCACTTACATATTCCTATTTAGAATGTTTAGTCTTTGGTTTAGCATCCATTCATCATGGCTGCATCCAGTGGCTTGAGTATTCTGCCATGACAAAGGAGGTTTATCAGTGGCAGCATCTGAGGCAGGCTGTTCCTGCCATATGACTTTCACTGAGTTCCTCCTGCCTCTCTTCCGTGTTATGTAATTATGCATTTATTGTATCTTTTTTCTCTATGTAGTTCCAATGAAATATCATTCAGCCCCAGTTCCTGTCAGTTTCCATTGCATGCAATGAAGAATCCTGAATGATACATACATGTGCATGTTCTTATACATGTTCATATAATGCATTTCCTGTTGGGCCCTGGTAGGGAGCTACTCTACATTTTCCATGATCTGTGGCATTGGAAAGAAGATGGCATTGAAAGTCAGGCAACTTCAAATGTCTGTTGTAGTAGCTAAGAGCATGAGCTTTGAAGCTACAACCCCGAGTCCATATCCCAGCTCCCTCATTCTCTATGATGTAGAGCAAGTTACTTATCCTCTCTTAGCTTTAATTTCTGCATACCTAAAATGGGAATAATTATAATTCCACCCTTGCAGAGTTAAGTGAGGATAAAATATTATAAATAACTTATTATAGAGCACTTACCAGAGTGTCTGGTGCATAATGGGCATTTGGTAAATGTTGGTTTTTTCTATTATTATTATTATTGTTGTTGTTGCTCTTTTACCATATGGTCTGATAGCCTGCGTTCGAATCCCATTCCAAAAGGGATTAATTTTATAACCTGGAACAAACAATTTATGCTCTTTAATTTTTGCTTCTGTCATCTATACAATAGGGATAATAATAATGTTATTAAACAGTAATAAGATAATGCAGGCAGAGTACTTCACACATTGTCTGATAACACACTACAAATATTAGCTTTTATTTCAATATTATCATCCCCCTGGGCTTTGCATTCCTCCTTTACATAATGAAGGTATTGAAACTAAATTAAGTTGTCTGCTATTGCAGGTTTAACATAATTCTATGTGTTCTACTGACTAATCTTTGAGATAAATTCAGACAGAAATCCTAGTCCCTCTAGGGTCCCGTTTCTTAAAGTGGGCCTGAAGACCCCTTGAATCAGAAACACCAGAGGTACTCATTAAAATGCAGCTTCACCCTAGATTGATCAAATTGGGATTTCCATGGTGTGGTCCAGGAATCTACATTTAAAAATATTCTCCCTAAGTAAAATTTATGTGCACTGAAGTTTAAGAACAACTGATCTAGGCTCTATAAATGGAAAAAATTATAAATAAAACATTTCACATCATTAACCAAGACTATGAATTTAAGCCTATTTAGAAATACACACACTCACACACAGGTAAAGTGTCTGTGTGTACACGTGTATCCCTGCAAAACCCTAACTCATACTTTAGTCATTATTGTGTACAGTAAGAGGAATAGACTTGAATTGATTCTGAATAATGCTCAGTGATTTTAGATTGACCTCATTGAAATAATATACATGCTTATTGGCAGGAATAGATGGCAGACAGGCACGAAGCCTATTTCTGCTAAGAGAGCATATAATTCTGGGACTATCAGGATACGGCTTCACTTTTGGCTTACCCAGTCTCACAGATTACGTTTTTATTTACCAAGTCCTTGCACCTAATGTGAAGCAGGCTCTAAACCACCTTCCAGAGCAATCAGGAAAGTTTGGGGTGTGTTGGACACCTCTGGTCAGGACTTCACTCTGCTTGGGAATACCGAAGAGAGCCGTGATGGACTACTTTGTGGTCCTTTTCCTCTGTTGACTGTATGTCCTTTTGCTGAGTCTGTTGTTGAAACCCTCAGACTCAGTGAGGAAGCATGAATCTTCTACTTTGTGTTATCAAACTGTGTTAGCTTGAGTTGATAGAAGAAATTTCGAAGCTGTGTATTCTCCATAGGAATTTCTTTTCGTTGCTGATCAGATCAGATGTTTAGTCAACAGGGTGTTAAAATATCTGTTTGACTTGGATTTTCCTTGAGGTTATTGATTGGTCTAATTCAACCTAAATAAGCCAGGGTTTCTCTTCCTTCTTCACTCAGATCACAATGCAAAGTGTCATTTATTAATACTATAGTTGTCAATTTTTGAACACGTATTCGGTGCCAGGAACTTTGTTGTTAACATTATATTCATAATCTTACTTAATCTTTTCAAATAAAGATTATTATTCCATATTTTGTACTAGAAAAAAAAGAGAACAGAAGAAAATAAAGGAAAACAAAGAAACAGAAAGGAAAAACAGACCAAGTACGGTTAACAAGTTGCATATAATCTTGCGTATAGTAGTTGGGGCAGCTGGAAATTAAGCCAAAGTCTGTCTGACAGAAAATATTTGGGCTCCTTTCACTGTTGACACCTCATGGTGGCCAGGTTTCAGAGAACTGTCTATGTATTACATAACACTTTCAAAAAATGAAGCCTACCTTTAGTTACATTTGCAGAAAATACTTCCCCAAATTACTCAAATATTAATCCTCCACTCTGTACCTCCGTATGTGACTAGTTACTGAAGAGAAAGAGAGATTAAGACACTTTCAGCAAGGCAATAAATAGAACATCAAAAACTATGATCAAAGTGACCTCGCCAGATGGAGAGAGCTCTACGCCTGGACCAAGGGTCACTTCTTGATACATGCTTAGAAAAAGGCTGTTGGAAAGACAGGAGCAACTCAACCGCCAGTGAAATTCAAATCATGGCAATTCAAAAAAAAAGATAAAAATGAACTTATTGTTCACTTGAAGAAAAATTATTAAAAGAAGTAATTACAGATATTCCAATGTTTTTCTCAAAAATTGTTACCTTAGGTGTTTCTAGTAAAGATTAAAGATAGTATAACCTTGCAAATCTCTTTGCCCTCTTAATTCCTTAAACTTAAAATTCCTATTTATAATTCATAAACATATTTATTAAATCTAAGTTTCATTAGTTACTAATTGTATATGACTTTGGGACAGGTATTAAACTTTTCAGTATTTCAATTTCCTCATCTGTAAAATGGAAACAATAATGTCCAGATCAGTAGGTAGATTTATGGAATAAACAAGTTGAAGCTTATAGAATGATTATAAAATGTTTGGCATGTGAGAAGACCAGAAATATAATATTAATAATAGTATTACTGATACAGTAACACTGACAAAATTAAGTTATTTTTACTATTATCATTGCTATTGGTATTTCATCTGGGAGACAGCCATGACGACATTGTCTGTATACTCCTGAAACAACCCCTGAAGGAACTGAGTGAGAAAAACTTCTTCCAGAGAATAAGAAAAAGTGAAAATTCTAGAATCAATTGCTGATTTATTGACTAATCGCTGAACATAAAGCACAAGAAATTGCCTTGAGGCATCTGTTTTGGTGAGTGTTTGATTCGCATTCTAATCAAAACCATGGACAATGAATGAGGAGTGAGCTCATGAAGGCATCCTAGAAAGTTCTGCACAATAGTTATTGTTCACAGTATAATCTATTATCGGTGTTGAAATCCTTACAAACTAATTTTCTTGAATTATATTTATAACAAGGGACTCTCCCATGTTAAGAAATATGGTGCTTCTCAAAAGTCAAGTATAGATGACAATGCATGAAAAATATATCCATTTGGAAAAGACTCTATTTGGAAGAAAAATCATTGTTCTCCCCCATCCAGCTCAGGCCAGAGGTTTAGGTTTTTGTACATTGTGTTTTCTGGAAGAAAAGTATATCTAATTTGTTTGCCATTTAATGAATAATCAGTAGGAGAAAATAGAAATCACCAGTTACCCTTGAAAGGAGGTCATATTCAAAATCATTAATCAAGAGTAAAAACATCTAAATAATCTCCATGGTTTAGAAGAACATGAGCTTTCTACACCTATGTTATTAAGTGAAGAATTATGATGAGCTTCTTCATGTACTTATTACGCCTTTATTATGTATATGATGTTATAATAGTATTTAGGCGAAATAACTACTTCATTGGAGTGATGACTATTTTTTAAAGTAATTTGCTTTTTTGATATTTTAAAGGCTCCTTTAAAAATCTAACTATGCTCTATTAAACAGCATCAAGAACTAAATGCTGTTCTCTAGCCTGCTGAGTAAATATGAATTTCACAGTTAAATACATAAAATAATGATTACATCCAATGGTCATGAGGGACATGTTTTTAGGAGTATACTAATTAAACTACATCCTTCAGACAACATGTTTCTACACTTACTAGCAATGAACCATATCTGATTGGTCATTAAGTAATTAGGAATGCTAATGTAAATAAAGTGCCATTCAGATGGGGCTTTGAGACTGGAGATGAATCATATATTTTGTCTTCTGGTCTGAACTATGTACGGATCAGTCAAGTAAAATAACCAAGGGAAAAAAGTATTGAAGACCAAAAGGAAAAGATGGTTCTGTCACTTACTGTTAAATAGATACCATACTTTTCAATAGTGTTTCTTATTTCACTGACAGTATAAAAATGTTGCAAACAACAAGAGAAAAAATGACTTGGATTCTGATCCTGCATTTTTCTGTGCCCACTATTTATATTTCCGTATGTGTGTGTGTGGGGGAGGGTGGAATCTAGTACTTATGCAACAGCAAAGATGAAAGGTTCAAGAAGATAAAAAGTCATGAAAAAATAGTTAGAGATGAAAAAATAAATGGCACTGGAGAGAGAAATACTGAGTAAAGGCTAAAAGTGGAGAAATGAAGCCATTGGAGGGAAAAGGAAATGAGAGGAAATGACAAAGTGTTTGATGTTAATAAAAACCACATAATAATAGGTTGGAACTAGAAACATTCAGGATTCTATATTCCTGAACTCTGGAATAAGGATCAAGAAAATTTTATAAATATGTTTTATTTAGTATTAAAAATAGTAAAAGTGATAATTTGCACAACAAAACAAAATTTTGAGTGACAAAGATTTTAAAGTGATAAAATATCCATCAATACTGGGGATTTTTCAAAAGGATGATTTGCTCTAAGTGCTTGTATTAGGTGGTAAAAACTTAGCCAGCATCTCAAAGGTGCAAAATAAATATTTGTCAAAGGAATTAAAGAATGAATGAATGAATTATTTAAATTTCAATGTAAAATAACCCTTTTTTCCTAGAAAGTTAACAGAGTCCAAATATTCTTCATTTGTTATTTTGTCACAGAGCCTTTCAATAATGTACTTACCAAGCCTGCACCATTGATGTTATCTTTTGTTAATTGACATATGATTTACATTCAGTAAAGTGCGCAAATATTTAGTGTAAATCTTGGTAATGGTGTGCATAAGTACATACCTGTTAAACCTCCATCAGAATAAACAGTGCATTTTCATAACACCAGAAGATGCTCCTATATGCTTTTTATGTCAATACCACCTTCTCAAAAATAACCACCATAATTTTACCTGCTCTTGAATTTCTTATAAATGGGGGCATGTTCTGTACTCTTTTATTTCTGCTTTCTTTCAGTCAACAGGTTCTTACCATTAAAGCATATTTTATATGTCATACATATACATATATACATATACATATGTTGTCATACATAACACATTTGTCATACATATAATATGCCTTTTCTCATATATATACATTTAAAAGTGTGGATTTATTGCT
Organism: Indri indri; assembly: GCA_004363605.1. Taxonomy (NCBI): domain Eukaryota; kingdom Metazoa; phylum Chordata; class Mammalia; order Primates; family Indriidae; genus Indri; species Indri indri. The sequence continues at coordinate 6,605 of RJWJ010030578.1, read as the reverse complement.
GCATGGGGCTCCATTATATGTACACATTACAATTTGTTTATCTGTTCTCCTCAGGGCATGTAGGTTGTGTCCTGTTTTGGCAATTATGAAATTGTTGTACAAGTCTTTTAGTGCACATGTTCACTGATGTCTCTTGACTAAGAATCCAGGAGTGGAATTACTAGGACATAGAGTAAGATATGTTTAATGTTGTTTGAAACTGCCAAACTGTTTTTCTCAATGTCACTGTAAAGTTTTACATTCATGCAAAGTATGTACCCACTCCATATACACAGTAACTTCTAAAATGTTGTCTATTCTGGGAGGTATGTAGTGATGTGTCAGGGTGATGATTTTAATTTGCATTTTTTTCTCATGTCTCATGTGGTACAAATTTCCATGTGATATTTTTATCTGGTCATTTGACTATCTTCTCTTTGAAAGAAAGATTTTTCATATATGATGCAAAGAAATTATGCTGCATCAAATAAAAAAAAATCTAAGCCAGACACACAATGGTTTATGCCTATATTCCCAGCAATTTGGGAGGCTAAGGCGAGAGGATTGCTTGAGGCCAGGAGTTCGAGGCCAGCCTGAGCAACATAGCGAGACACTGACTCTACAAAAAATACAAAAATTAGGCAAGCATGGTTGTATGTGCCTTTAGTCCTAGCTACTCAGGAGGCTGAGGCAGGGGGATGGCTTAAGTCCAGGGAGTTTGAGGTTGCAGTGAGCTGTGATAACACCATTGTACTCTAGCCTGGGCAACAGAGCAAGATCCTGTCTCAAAAAAAACAAAACAAAACAAAAAACAAACAAACAAAAAAAACACTAGACCTCTTTACCTCATATTCAGAATACACGAAAATTTATTTGAGGTGATTTATAGATACAAAAGTAGAAGTTTAAATAATAGACTTCTAGAATAGAGGTCAGCAAACTACAGCTTCATGGCCAGTTTTTGTCCTTCTTTTTATCCTCTTTTACAAATCTTTTTATTTTGAAGTAGTTGTTGATTCACATGCAGCACTAAGCAAAAATACATATGCTTTTTTGGGGGAAAAACCCACTCAATAAAATAGGAATAGAAGGCAGTTTCCTTAACTTAGTAAAAGACATCTAACCCACAGTTAATATCATACTTGAGATTAAAAAACTGAAAGCTTTCCCCGAAGATCAGTCACAAGACAACAATGTCCACCCTCACCATTTCTATTTAATGTTCTGCTGGAGATTCTAGTCAAGGCAGTTAGGAAAGAAAAGGAAAATAATAAAGAGCATCCAGATTGGAAAGGAAGAATTTAAACTATTTCTATTTGCAGATAGCATGACTTTACATATAGAATATTCTAAGGAATCCATGAATAAAACTATTAGAATTAATAAACAAGTTAGAATCAATATACAAATGCTAATTTATATATACACATTACCAAAGAAAAATCTAAAAATGAAGTTAAGAAAACTATTTCATTTACAACAGCATCAAAAAGAATTAAATAAAAATAAATATTTTTAGTGAAATTAAATACATAAGTATAAAAATAAATTTAGCAAAAGATGTACAAAGTGTGTACACTACAAACTACAAAATAAAGTTGAGAGACACTAAAGAAGACCTAAGTAAATGGAAAGACATCATGCCCATGCATTCAAAGACTTAACATTATCAAGATGGAATACTGCCTGAATTGATTTACAGATTTACTGCAACCCCTGTCAAAATCCTAGCTACCTTTTTTGCAAAAATCGACAAGCTGGTCCTAAAATTCATGTGGTAAATCAATGGATCCGGAATAGCCAGTCTTGAAAGAGAGGACCAAAGCTGGAGGACTCATGCTTCCCCATTTCAAAAGTTACAACAAACCCACAGTAATCAAGACTGTATGGTTCTGGCATAAAGACAAACATGGAGATCAATGGAATAGAATTGAGAGTCCATAAAAAACTCTTAGACTTATGGTCAATTTTATGGCTCGAGATAATTCAATGGGGCAAAGAATAACCTTTTCAACAAATGACTGCCTCTGTGGTGCTCCACCAGAGATATACGAGAGATAGAAAATAAACTCAAGGGACTCACAATGGTGTCCTTCAGTTCCTGAATTCCTTGTCCAGTCTACCTTGTTTCTACATTCAGAGTTTTTTTATGATTGTCTGCTGAATTATTTCCAGGATAATTAGTTGTAATTAGAGGGAGAAATGGATAAAATTGAGTCTATGCCATATTGTCCCTAAACAGAAAGGCCCACTGTCTTTTTTGCAAATAAAGTTTTATTGGAACACAACCATACTCAAGCTTGTTTGTTTAAGTATTGCCTATAGCTACTTTCATGCTAAATGAAATTTGAGGAGCTGTAACAGAGATCACATGGCTAGCTCACAAAGCCTTAGAACATACTCTCTGGCCCTTTACAGAAAATGTTTGATGTCCCCTACATTAGGAGAAAATTAAGAGTATGTATTCATAATCTTGGGATAGGCAAAAGTTTCTTAAGACACAAAACACACCAATCATAAATGAAAAAAATGGATAAATTGAACTTTATTAAAAGTAAAAAGTTTATGATTATCAAAAGATACCTATGAAGAAATTAGAAATGAAAAACATAGATGAGGAGAAAATATTTGCAATTCACATATCTGTTAAAGGGCTTATATCCAAAATCACAAAAAGAAACCCCTACAAGTCAATAATAAGGCAAATAACCCTTAAAGAATACAGGAATAAGATTTGACACCTACTTATTAAATACGCCATGTGTATTTGCTCTGACTTCACCCCTGGTGTTATGCAGAAGTGAACTCCAAAAGAAGCTAGTAAAGAAAAGTCCACGTAAGAGCTGGCATACTTACAAGGAGGGAATTCCACTAGCTTGGGGAAAATGGGCATAACTATGGTTTTAAACCAAATATTTCACAATTTTACATTTTTTATATGCTTCAAATAATTTGCTTAATTATGATATTGATATTATTGAAAATGCAGTATGGGTATTAATAAAAAAGGATATTTGTGAAAACAGAGAAAAAGGAGGTAATAATAAGAAAGGTTAAGAAAAGGATCTGAAAGTCAAAGTCGAAGAATGAACAAGACTTTTAGGAAGCATTTTCCCACCTCTCTTCTCCAAATTTCAGCACATTTTTTTTTTCCACTCAAGATGGGTCATGGGGGAAAAAAGAGAAAGAGGAAGTAACCTTTATTTTATAACTTAAAAACCCAATAAAGGAATGCTAAATTTTTTTGGAAGAGAAGGCCATAACAATTCCATTTTTCAAACCTTCATGAAAATCATGTCATCAGGAGATCCAAGTTATGCACCAATTTTGTTTTCAAAAATTTTGTTGTGAAATATATTGTGGGTGTGTTTGTAGTGAGGTGTTTTCATAGTTTGTGTCATCTTTTAAATGTCCTCTAACACTTTTTGTCTCACTAGGTTTCTGTGTTTTTTATCCTCATTTTCTATTTGCATGTATTCCGGTTGCCTTTATTCTTTTTTAAAAATCTTATATTTATATTGATATTAAATTTGAATTTTTTCTCTATTCACATGTTTAAATGAATGGGTTTTTCCTGTAGTTTTAGGAAGGTAGGTGTGGACCAATATACTTCCCTAGCTTCAGGGTTCTAGGGCACCTGTTGTGCTGTTACGATTAAGTATTAAAAATATGACCTCTCTACTAATTTGTTTTGTCCCCCACTAGTATCTGGGCCTTCTCTGCCTTTCCTCCCAGAGTACCTGCCCTGAATCCTTCATTTTCTATTCCCATCAGTTTCTCATCAGTATGGGGTACAATCCTTTCTCTGGATGTGTAGGCCGCTCCAGCTGCCTGAGGTGTTGCCACGGCCCCATGCACTCATTGGCAAATTGCCAACTGCAAAGCCCCATCCTCGTTTTGACTGTGGTCCTCAGATTGGGCAACTGAGTCCCCTTATCCCAGTGGGAACCTTGACCTTGGGATGAGAACTTCTTGGAGAATTCTGTGTTCCTCAGAACTCAGGACCTCCTGAAATCGATCTTCCTCCACTTGTTTTGTACATTTACTCTTTCTTTGTAGCTCTTAAAGCTATGATTTCACTCCATGAGCTGCTATTCTGGAGTTCACAGCGATAATTCATTAATGCTTCAGTGATATATATTTTTTTATTTTTTTAAAGTTTTCCATCCTAGTTGCTCTATTTGTTTTCATGAGGGGATTGTCTTGAGTTTTAACTGATATCTAAGGGAATGTTTGAAATATTCTCTATTGAGTATGTCTACCGTAAATTTGCTAGATCCTTTTCACTAGGTTAAGAAAGCATTCTTCCACTCCTAATTTGTTGATAATTTTTGCAATATTTTGGGATTGCACTGAATTGTTTTTCAGCATTTTTGAGATGATCGTGTGTTTTTTGTTGCTTTTATCTAAGGATGTGATGCATTTTATAAATAGATTTCTAATGATTCTAATTCATACTTTGAAAATTCAGTTAGGATATTTAGTTAGGAAGTTTGCATCTGAGTTCATGAATAAATATTATCTTAATATTTTCCTTTATTTTTCCTTCTTTGTCTGGTTTGATATCAGTACTGTATTCAACTCATGAAATAAATTGGTAAATATAACTTTTCTCTCTAGGATCTGAAAGACAGGAGCAATCTCCTCTACAAATGATTGGCAGAATTTGTCTGCAAACCCATCTGGTTTTATCCAAAAACCCCTGAGCCTGGAGTTTTCTTGTGGGAAGATAATTTTTCCACCAATGCAAGTATATTAATGGCTATAGGGCTATGCATGTTTTCTGCTTCTTGTTGAACTTGTAGTTTTTGGCAGGGTTTACTTTATATTTTTTTCCAGGAATATTTCCATTTTATCTTAGTTTTCAAATTTATTGGCATAAAGTTATTGATAGTATTTATTTATTTAATCTCTGAAAAAATCTCTAATCCACAGTGACCTTGCAGTCACTCATTACGTTTACATACTGTAAGGCCTCATAGGCCTTAAACAGTTTTCATTTGTGTGGTTTGCTGAATGTTCAAAATAATAACATGATGTAGGTGATGTTCTATTCCTACATCATTAACTCAAGTAAGGATTTAGGGGCAAATGATATGTGGGCTTCCACCACCCTACAGATTCTTGACCTTCAATCTCCCAAACACTAAGAGCCAATGAAGGTCAGTGTGTATGATCTTCACCTACCCCAACTAACTTACCTTGCTTGGGAGCCCTTTTAAATGGCTATGGCTTTTGTCATTAGATTCTGTCTCAGTTATTTATAATCAAATCTGGGATGGACGTTTTTAAGGTAAGAATGATTCATTCGATTTTAAATGAATGTGCATGATGCATTTCAAATACTATTTAATGAGTTTGTTGAAAGTGTTAGCAGATTTAAAATTATTGAGATGTGGCAATTTGAGAGCATATCTAGATATTTTACATTAATTCTTATGGAAGTAATTCAGTATGGGTTTTGCTTATCTTGAACTGAATCTCAGTGTATAATAATTATCTTATATGGTCATATTTCTTGAATGGGAACCTGCAAATAAACATTACATTGTCGGAATTATACTACTCATTAATAAAAACTTCCTGCTTATCAATTTGCAGGAAATGTAAGTTGATTCACTTTCTCATTACCTAGATGTTTTCTCATACTCCTGACTCATCTTTGTTCTTTTCTTTATACAAGCAATGAAGTTATAAGTCTTGTGAAGTAGTAGCCTGCAAATTATAATGCTTCATTACATAAGCAAGTAACAGGAAATGAATAATGGAGAAAAAGTACTTGCTGCACAAGCTTCAATAATCCTTAATTCTGAATAGAAAAATAGCCAATCAGTTGTATAAGGTCCTATGAACAAGTAAGATAATATGCATTTGAATACTCTTTAAAGTTTTATTTTAGTAGAAAGAAAAACTATCTCAGAGATTGTATGGAAAGTCAGTTTTTAAATAAATGCACGAAATATGTACATCTTTCAAAATCTCTGGTAAAAGTTGGTCTTCAAACTACAAGGAACTTGCAAAAATAAGGAAGGTTTCTGTGTGCATGGGAAATAAAAAAATGTTTTCTAAGGGAAAGGTTAAAAATGACATCAAGATCACTTAAAAATGTTGAGTATTGTACTAGCATTTTTATCAAGAAGATTATGAGAATATAGGTGATAATTATATGCAAGTGGACAATGATATCCATGTGATATGTTTATGAAAGTTACTTGCAAAACACCATGGGTTCAACTCCCAGGTAGTTCTGAGGTGGGGAAACAAAAGTGAGAGAGATGGTTTGTACTTTTCTTGCCTGTATGAATTTGTTCATTTTAATATCACACCATTAGGTGTGAATATAGCCATCCGCTCTTTCCCCCTCCCCACTCCCTGACACCCGATGAATGTTGTTACTACCGTATGTGCACATAACTGTTGATAGATTTATCTATATTTTATGGTAGCAAATGATAAACTAGTATCTATATATATTTTGTGCATTCATGACATATTGGATGTTTTCTCAGCATTTGTGTTATTTCTAGGCTATGTGGTATATCTACAAATTTTTTCAAATTGTCACAAATCTCCAAAAATTTTCTAATATGGTTATTGAATAAAATATTCATATAAGTGGGCCTGCA
>RJWJ010030577.1:0-19704 GCA_004363605.1 Indri indri | reverse complement strand
AGTTGATGTCTGGTGTGGAGAAAAACAATCAGACACGGGCCTTTACACAGAGTTGTCCTGGATTAATGGACTGGAAGATTGGTCCAGCTGCCTGCCTCAAGCCTGCAAACCCCACAACCAACCAGACAGACACAGGATCTGAGGCCCATCATCTCTGTGATTGCTCTGTTATTCATTCTAATTCTTCATCAGATTCCTTATAAGATTATGGTAAAAAGGCACTGAGCTCTCCTTATGTGTCTGGGACTGTGCTATGAGGTTATGCATTCTCTCATTTAATCCTCACGACAACCCATTAAAATAGGTAATGTTCCCATCCTCATTTTGTGGATAAATAAATAAGACTCCAAAAAGCTGAGTAACTCGTCCAAGGTCACACAGCTAAGAAGTAGAAGAGCCAGGATTTGAATCCAGGTCTGGCTAACACCAGTGCTCAAGTTTTTAGGAATGAACATTCCTCCTGGTTTAAAATGAAAATCGTTTTCTCTTCCTTTCTGTCCATCTCTGCAGTCTCAAGAGGAAGTCTGTGATTTGCTTCATGCTGCGCCCTTCCAGAACATCTTGCCCAGAGTCTACATCAAAGGTAAGAAGCCACTGGCAGCAGCTGGATAGCCAGCTTGCGTTCTTACAGTCTCTTCCCAACCCAGTCTACTCAGATCTGGAAGAGAGTAGAGCTTTGGACACCTATTGAATAGTCACAGAATCACAGAATTAGAAGTGACATTCTAGACCTTGTTCCTTCTAGAATATCCATAGTATATTGCTTATCTATCATTGGTTTAAATTCCTGAGTGTACCACTACGCGCTATATCCATGTAACAAAACTGAATTTGTACCCCCTAACTCCAGAAAAATTTAAAAAAAGATAAAAGGAATTCCTTGAGTGATAGAAAACTCATCAGTCCCGAAGTAGATAATTCCATTGTTGGACAGAGATCCTAGAAAATGTTTCCTTGCAGGGAGTCCTCATCACACTTTCTAGAACCAAGGAGAACAGTTCTGCCTGCTCCATGCAAGTTTTGGAACACATATCCATCGTCAGGTCCTCTGAGAGCTATACCTTCCCCGGTCACCTGGGGCGCCCCGAGTCTCATTTTCTGCCCTGCTGCTCCTTTGCAGAGGGGGAGCGCCTGGAGGTCCGAATGAAGCGCCTGGAAGCCAAGTATGCCCCTCTGCACCTGGTCCCTCTGATAGAGCGGCTGGGGACTCCTCAGGTACGGACCTTGTGTAATGGGCTCTGAGGACCAAAGGGAACTTTAGAGGGAGAGCATTTGGCCCAACCCCCTCATTTTCCAGGTAGGGAAACTGAGGCCCAGAGTGGGAAAGAGCGTGTCCAATACTATAAAGCTGGTTAGTGGCAGGAACAGGTCTGGAATAAGGTTTACTAACCCAGGCCTGGGTGTTTGTGTCTACCTGTGTCACGTATCCTGCCAAAAAAGCAGCAGCTCACGTAAACAAGCATCTGCCGCTCCCCTGCCAGGTATAATTCTGCTGCGTTCTCTCTCCACACACCCTGTGAGCCAGCAGTTCACTTCTGGATAGTTTTGCTAAAGAAACACAGGAACACAAGATGCTTTACTGTAACACTGTTAAAGCAAAAACTGGAAACACCTAAACGTCTATCAGTAAAGCACTGACTAAATAAAATGTGGTATGATCATCTGAATGCTGAATATGCAAATATTCAGCATTTACTTAATACATAATAATGAAAAGGAAAAAGATCTAAGTGCCTAAGTGTGGGTCGATTGTAAACACACAGTAAGTAGATAAAGCACGTTGCACTAAAATTCACATGGAATGATGCCATTTGGTTTAAAAAAAAAATGCATACAACAAAAACCATGTAAGTAAAACTTTTCCTGAAAATATCTGGAATGATACACCTGTAGTTTATCAAGGTGGCAACCTCTGAAGAGAGATGGGGACAGAGATTGGGTAGAGGGGGAGGGAATCAAAGGCAACTTCAGCTCGGCCTGTAATGTTCTCATATTTTCAAAGGTGAATGAGTTCCTATGCTAATGCTGTAGTCAGACGGGACCCCTGCCTTCAGAGAATTCACAGAATATGCAGGGAGCAGGAAGGAAACGAAATGGGGACACAGAGGGGCAACAAAAAGTATGTGCTGCGTCCTTTCCAGTTGATTTAAGCAAGCTTCGCATGTTGGGGGTGGGCAGGAGAAGAATTCAGGAAGGAGGGACGCAGGGCACTATAGTGAGACTATTGAAAAGATCTAGGATTGAAATCTGCTCTTAGACTCACATTCCAGTAGTCCTCTCTGGTGCTGTCACCAAGGGCAGAAGGGCCCGCAGCCTCAGCAGAGGCCAGAAGGCGGCTTCTCTTTTGGAAAAGCATGGCAGGTATTGGAGCACAGTGCGAGTCCCCTCTGCACGGGTGTCGTGCCGATGAAGCCACCCTAGCCGGCCCCCTGCCTGCCACCAACCACCTACTGCAAACAGGGACTAAAAGCTAAGTGGCATTTGGGTTCTTTCACTCACCTGCAGAGAGAGCCCAGATACTATAGAGTACGCACATTTTCTTTTTTGGCCTTCAGAGGCTGAACAGAAGAGATCCTCTGAAATGATTTCCTTTTAGGGAGAAATCCCCCAAGTCTGTGACATGTAAACACGTCCGCTCCACTGCTGGTGTCATCCTACAAGAATCCAGCCTCTCGTGCCCAGGGTTTGGCATGTGTTTCCACTTAGAGGACTGTGAATTCCATCCCTGTTCTGGTGAACGCCACTTCCTTGGGACTGATAGAAATCTCAATTTGTCAAATGCTGAGTATTTAACAAACAAAAGCCTAGACATTCCGTGAGAGAGGAAATGCCAGTTTTATAAGTCTCCCATCCTTGAGAAATAGTCCAAAACTTAGTCATTCCATAGACCAAAGAAAAGTTAACAAAATGCTAACTTCCAAGCTCTCTGGGGCTCAGGGTGATCATGTAATATCTAGCTCAGTGACAGAGGAACTCTGCAACAGATTGAAAGCCAGGAAGTTTGAGCAGTACTGCATTGTTGGCATTTGTTTCTGAGACAAATTGAGGTGACCTGGTTTGTTGCCCCATACCATCATGGAAGGAAAACTCTCGGGGTCAAAAGACAGGGGTCTTTATCCCAGATCCACCCCTGAATTATCTAGTACAAGCCATTTGATTTCTCAGTCTTTGTTTTCCCATGTTTGAAATGGAATAAGAGCTATTTTACCTCCTTAACTGAGCCACCTTTTTTTTTTTTTTCTTTTTTTTTGTGACAGAGTCTCACTATGTTGCCTGGTCTAGAGTGCCGTGGCATCAGCCTAGCTCACAGCAACCTCAAACTCCTGGGCTCAAGCGATCCCCCTGCCTCAGCCTCCCAGGTAGCTGGGACTACAGGCACATGCCACCATGCCTGGCTAACCTTTTCTATTTTTAGTTGTTTGGTTAATTTCTTTCTATTTATGGCAGAGATGTGGCCTCGCTCTTGCTCAGGCTGGTCTCGAACTCCTGAGCTCAAGCAATCCTCCCCCTTCAGCCTCCCAGAGTGCTAGGATTACAGGCGTGAGCCACCGCGCCCGGCCTGAGCCACCTTTCTTGATTGCTATGATGAACAAATAAGATAAGCATGAAAATTCCAAAAAAACAAAGGATTATATAAAGAAGGAATATTAAGATATCATCCTCCTCCAAAGCATACTAAATGTAATCAGAGCACCCCATGCAGGCATGATTTCAGCGTGGCTTCACAAGCCTTTTCTCCATTCCCTTGTTAACTTAGGAAAGAGTGGCAGAAGGAGAGAGAAAAACTCCCCCACTGAGTGGAATAGAAAAGAAGTGGACAATATCTATGTTAAACACACACACACAAACTGGGGGTATTTACAGTAAACAATCTATAAAGCACTTTTTTAAAGCGAAAAGAAAATGCTAGACATATGAAAAGATAGAATGAAAGAAAACCCACAACATGAAAAACATAATGTCAACAAACATAGAAAAAGTATTCAGCCTTACTAGTAATCAATGAAATGCAAGTTCGAAGAATGAGGTACAATTTTTCCTATCTTAAGGTGTTAAAGAACTTTTTTTTAAATAATAGGGTTGATGAGGGCACAAGGAACAAGCATCACAAAGGTAGACAGGGGTCAGTGTTTCCCGAGACTGGTTTGCCACTGTGTAGCAAAAGCCTTTTAGAATATTTATACTCATTGACCCTCTATTACTCAATATTTATCCTAATAAAATGATCAGAAATAGGTTCACAAAATTTTATGTATAAGGATGAATGCCATAGAGTTGTCAGTAATAGTGAAAATTTGTAAATAGTTTAAAATAACCAACAAGAGCGCTAAGTAAATCATTGTGTATCATCAATGGCCATTTTATGTAGCCATTAAAAAAATCACGTAGCCATTTTAAAAATCACGAAAATATTTACGGAAGTGAGTTTTTAAATTATTGATACATTAAGAGAAAAAGCAATATAGATAATATAATACAAATTTTGTTACTATAGATGCACACACACACATATACATAAATACAAACACATCACACATCGATATTTTAAGAATGCTCATCTCTGGGAAATGGGGTTTATGGTATACTTTTATTTTCTTATAACTTTAAAACTTTTTCTCCAAGTTCTACCCAATGACCAAGTATTACTTTTCACAGAAAGATCCGTGAGGGTGAACACTTTTCTAAGGAAAGGAACAAAGCCCCTAACCATGCCGGCCAAGGCCCTTTGGGTTGATTGTGGTGGGTGGGGTCACCAGATTTCAAAGTCTGTATGCAGATTCATACACTCAGTTGCCAATTCTTCTAGTTCCCCCACTGGGACTCTCCGCCCCAAAGATTGATTCTGACTAACTAAATGCACAGTAGCTCGATTAGTAAACCAGAACTCTGTAGCAATTTGTAAGAGAGAATATTCCTGACTGGAGAAAAAATTGGGGCCCTTTATTTACTGAGTGTCTCCCCCGCGGCAGACACTCTCTTTCTGAAGTGCAAAGCCCTTTCAGCGGCCAGACAGAACAGAATCGGAATAAAGAGAATAAGAACAGACACGAGCACAGGCTTGGGATTTTTTTTAAAAGAGCTCTCTCTACTCTAGCTGGCCGTGGCCACTGGAGTGATCCTCCTCTGCTCGCCAGCTGGCTCTGCCGGTGGGATCGAGATGAGTCACCGTGAATCAGGGTTCCCTCTCCTTTGTGTTTAAAACACACATTGGCAAACTCTTCTTCTCCAATTCATCTTTTTCCTAGACTTTTTTTGGCTTATTGTTGTCGTGACAACTCCATGCATGGCCCACATTCGTCACAGGCCCCCGCATTGGTGTTTGCTGACCTAATTTCCCTCCACGATTCACTTAGCGGTCGCCCTCTTCCCAGGGGCCTCCAGGGAGGGAGCTTTTGGGGGAAGTCGGGCAGGTGCCTCCCAGCCACCTGCAGAGGGGGCTCTTTGGGAAGTCCTCCCAACTGGGGAGCTGATCCCACAGGTGTCCTGAGGATCTCTCAGGCTCAGAAGCCAGCCCCCTTCAGCTTTGTCTTCAGACTTTGAGACGTTGCTTTGACCTTAGAGTTTAATATTTATCTTACTTTGCAGATGGTGGGACCTTTAGCCCTAGATGCTTTTATTCAAAATGCATACATACGGTAATGTGTTTTGACGTCTAGTCAGCTGATTATTAGATCTGCGGGAGCCAGATGAGAAGCCAGTTTACATAATTAATAGAGATCATTTGTGATTGTCAAAGAAGGACTTCTAACTAGAGGAAATAATTCTGTTAACTCAGTGGCAAATTTTGAAAGATTAACATATGCTCATTGTAACACATTCAACTGTATTAGAAGTGTTTAAAGTACAAAGTGAAAATCCCACTCACTTCTCCAAGCCCATCTGTTCCCACAACCGATGTTAATCTTTCTAAAAGATTTCTACACACAAACACACCCCACACATATACTTTTGTCTGTGGGATTGTGTGTTATTGATGGTTTTTAATAGGATTATAGTACATATCCTTTTCTTATTCACTTTACAATTTAACCCATAGATCTAGACTACTGGGAACCAAATCCCAGTTTTACCGCTCACTGGCTGCCTCTCTGCACCTCAGTTTCTTCATCTGTAAAGTGGGGATAATAATGGTACCTACACCTCATGGGATTGAATGGAGTTAATACCTATCAAGTGCTTAGCACGGGGCCTGGTTTATTACACTCAGTGGCATGAACTAGTGATAGTTACAGCAGTAGCAGTAGCACTAATAGTAGCATCACTTCAGTCTTTTCAATGGCAACCTGGCGGGTTTTTTGTTTTTTATGATCTAGGGTAGATTGTAATTTCTTTCTTTTTTATTTCAAAAAATTAAGGGGGTCAAGTGTTTTTGTTACATGAATACCTTGTATAATGCTTAAGTTAGGGCTCTTGGTGTGCCCATCACCAGAATAGTGTTCATTGTACCCAATGGGTAAGTTTTTATCTCACACCCCCGACATCCCCCTTTCTTGGTGTCTCACATCCTATTGCTTTGTGCCTGTGTGTGCCCATGTTTAGCTCCCACTTGTTAGTGAGAACATGTGTTTAGTTTTTCATTCCTGAGATACTTCACTTAGGATAATGGTCTCCAGTTGCATCCAAGTTACTGCAAATGATATTATTTTATTCCTTTTCATGGTTGAGTAGTAGTCCATGGTGTATACATATACACCACATTTTCTTTATCCACTCATGAATTGAAGGGCACTTACATTGAGTCCACATCTTTGCAACTGTGAATTGTGCTGCAATAAACATTTGAGTGCAGGTGTCTTTTTAATAAACTGACTTCATTTCCTTTGGGTAGTTAGTCAGCAGTGGGATTGCTGGATCCAATGGTAGGTCTGCATTTATTTCTTTGAGGAATCTCCATACTGTTTTCCATAGAAGTTGTACTAATTTGCAGTCCCACCAACAGTGTATAAGCGTTAATTTCTTCCTGCATCCACACCAGCATCTGTTGTTTTTTGACATTTTAATTATGGCCATTCTGATAGGGATAAGGTGCTATCTCATTGTAGTTTTAATTTGCATTTCCCTGATGATTAGTGATGTTGAGCATTTTTTTTCCTTGTTTTTGGCCATTTGTCTATCTTCTTTCAAAAAAATTCTGTTTGCATCTTTTGCCCACTATTTGATGGAATTGTTTTCTTGCTGATTTCTTTGTAGATTGTGGATATCAGTCCTTTATCACATGTATAGTTTACAAATGTTTTCTCCCATTCTGTAGGTTGTCTATTCACTCTGTTGTTTATTTCCTTTGTTGTGCAGAACACTTTTAATTAGGTTGCATTTATTTATTATTGTTGCTATATTTGCCTTTGGGGTCTTAGTCATAAATTCTTTGCCTAGGTCAATGTCTAGATGAGTTTTTCCTACATTTTCTTCTACAATTTGTATGGTTTCATGCCTTACATTTAAGGCTTTTATCCATCTTGAATTAATTTTTGTATATGGCAAGAGATAGGGGTCCCGTTTCATTCTTCTGCATATGGCTATCCAGTTTTCCCAGCACCATTTATTGAATAGGACATCGTTTCCCCAGAGTATGTTGTCTGCTTTGTTGCAGATCGGTTGGTTGTAGGTAGATGGTTTTATTTCTGGGTTCTCTATTCTGTTCCATTGGTCTATGTCTCTACTTTTATAACAGTACCATGCTGTTTTAGTTACTATATCTTTGTAGTATAATTTGAAGTCAGATAATGTGATGCCTCTAGATTTGTTCTTTTTGCTTATGATTGCTTTGGCTATTTGGGCTCTTTTTGGTTCCAAACAAAGCTTACGATTAATTTTTCTAGATCTGCAAAACATGACATTAGTATTTTGATAGGGATTGCATTGAATCTATCATAATTTTTTTTAAAATCATTCCTCTACTGATGGCTCCTGGATTTTACTTAACACAAATAAGACTTACCACCAGACTTCCCTGCTGTTGCACTCAGGTTTATAAAGTAAGTACCCTGTTCTGAGCAAGACATCAGTTCTAATGAATGAATTCCAGGTGCAGCATCCAGCGTTTGGGCATCTCTGGTGGGAGGTGGCAGATGGGGTCTGAGATGTGCATAGAAGGTTCACATACCCTTCCATTTCCAGCAAATCGCCATTGCTCGGGAGGGTGACCTGCTGACCAAGGAGCGGCTGTGCTGTGGCCTGTCCATGTTCGAGGTCATCCTGACCCGCATTCGGAGCTACCTGCAGGACCCCATCTGGCGGGGCCCGCCACCCACCAATGGCGTCATGCACGTGGATGAGTGTGTGGAGTTCCACCGGCTGTGGAGTGCCATGCAGTTTGTCTACTGCATCCCCGTGGGGACCAACGAATTCACCGCTGAGTGAGTACCCTCAGGAAGGCAGGGTTGCCCCAACCTGCTTGTGCCTCTGTGTGTCACCAGGCTGCCAGAGTTCAGCCAACAACTGTTAATTGAATTTGTTGGTCCCTATGCTGGGTACCAGACATTCACTGGTGCTCAGCAAAAGTAGGCAGTCCCTGGCCTCACGGAGCTTACGTGGCCAAGGGGGAGACAAGAAACATAGAGATAAGGGACATCAAATGAGGTTGCATGGCAGCAAGGGTAGGCAGGGTGGCAGATGCCAGAGGAGAGAGATGAGGGGGTTATCAGGTTCAATTCACAGACCAGAACTGAGCCTTGAGCAATGCCCGGCCTTCAAATCAACAGAAGGAAGGAGGGACATTCCAGGAAAGGCAGCAGATGGCTGAGGCAGAAACAGAGTTTGTGCACCAGGGTGCAGCATGGGGCTGTGAGAGCTCTCAAGGCCTCGTCTTTCCAAGACTAGAAGGTGGGCTGACTGCATGGGCATAGGGAGCCCATTGAGGGGCTGGCAGTAAGGACCTCACTGCCTACCTCACCTCCCACCAAATTCTACTGGAAAATGAGGAGCCTCCAGGAGTCCCAGAGAAAACAAAAGGGATGGTTCTTCCTGCACTCACCCAGCTACACGTCAAGGACAGCGTGGGGAAGGCAGAGGAGACCTGCACTCCAGAAGCCAAGAAATGCTGAGAAGAGTGGGGGGCCAAGGAGCCTTCTCCATGAAGGGATGCTGGGATGGGGTGGGAAGGCAAGCGTGCTACGTGAGGCTGTTTCAGGGTATCTCTGGGCCCACATGCTTCCAGCACAGGTTCAAGCACTGGGGATGCCTGCCCAGTGCAGGCTGGGGATACTGCTTGAGGACAAGACAGACAGCCAAGGGCTGACCCCACTGCCATCCAAATTGCCTACATGTCTCCAGCTTGGGAGCTGCGGTCAGAGCTATGTCAGAGCCAGGAGGACTCAGCCTCCCGAGCCCAGCATTGTCTGCCCGCCATGCCTTGTGCCTTCCCTCTCAGCCTGCTCTGGCCAGTTGGCCCCCTTGTTTGAAGTGGCCCTTCACCCCACAGCTGTCCCTCTGGCTTCTCTACAGAGCCAAGACAGATTCTCCTTTGATCTGTCTGAAGTAATCAGCCACATAAGTCTCAAGGGCCCACTGTGGTCTTTCCCTGCAAATTTGTGTCATCTTCAGAGCTGATTTTTCTTACGTCAGTGATGCAAACAGGCCAACACCTCTTTGTGGTTGGAAGGGCTTAAAATATAACAACAGCCCCTGGAACTAATGAATCTACCATCACAGTTTCCCTCGTACCCATTTTACAGATTAAGAGACTTGGGCCCAAAACGGGCCTGCTTGCTGGCTGTGCTTTTGGCCCCAGGTGAGGCTCCTTCCCCTGCCACTCCCACTCCGTCCCTCACCCCCGCTGCCTTTTCTCCCCACTCCCAGGCAGTGTTTCGGCGACGGCTTGAACTGGGCTGGCTGCTCCATCATTGTCCTGCTGGGCCAGCAGCGTCGCTTCGACCTGTTCGACTTCTGCTACCACCTGCTGAAGGTGCAGAGGCAGGACGGGAAAGATGAGATCATAAAGAACGTGGTAAGCAGGCTGGTGGCTGGGCCTGGGCAGTGGGGCCAGGCTGACAGCCAGGCTTTCACCAGCAAGGAAGGGGAGGGTGCATTGCTCAGGGAGGCCAACTCCCCACACCGTAGGTTGGTACAAAGACATTCAGAGGCCAGGGGCGTGCTTGGAGGAAGCTGTGAATCACTTGCTCGTAACCTATTGCCATGAATCAGGTCATCCCAGAGGGCAGGGCTGGACTCCAGCCCTGAAATGCACCTTCCCCCACCCAGGCAGACTCTGCTGGCGCTGGTTCCTCACCTGTGCAGACGTTCACTGAACACTATTGCTGTGCCAGGCTCTGGGATGGAATGGGTGCTGGTGTGGGGTGAGCGGGGCTGCTGTGGGAGGGCAGAGAAGCACCCTCAAAACCAGGCTGCAGGGCAGGGAGTGAGTGGCAGAGAAGGCTTCCCATGAAGGACGGTGCTTGGGGCGAGTCCTGCATGGCCAGCAGGCAAGAGCCAGATGGAACTGGAGTGTGGGGCTTTTGAGGATGTTTCAGACACAGGGAACAGCCACAGCCAAGGCACAGATGTATACATAAAACATTAAGCATACAGCTCAGTGGCATCCAGTACATTCATAATGTTGTACAGCCATCACCACCATCCATCTCCAGAACGTTTTCCTTTTCCCCAACTGAAACTCAGTGCCGAGTTATTTTTTAATGGGCACACTTACCTCCCCCAGCCCCTGGCAACACCATTCTACTTTCTGTCTCTGTGAATTTGACTATTCCAGGTGCCTCATGTAAGTGGAATCATACAGTATTTGTTTGTTTGTGACTTATTTCACTTAGCATAATGTCCTCAAGGTTCATCTGCATAGCCTGTGTCCGAATTTCCATCCCTTTTATGGCTGTATAATATTCCATCATGTACATACCCCACGTTTTATCTATCCATTCATCCATCAGTGGATGCTTGTGTTGTTTCCACCTTCTTGATATTGTGGAAAATGGTTAATTCTGGCTATTGTGAAACATGGGTGTACGAATAACTCTTCGAATTCCTGCTTTCAAGTTTTCTGAGTATATACCCAGAAGTGAAATTGCTGGATCCTATGGCAAGTCTGTGTTTGATTTTTTGAGGAACTGCCGTACTCTTTATCACAGCAGCTGCACAA
The DNA here is from genome assembly GCA_004363605.1 of Indri indri. Taxonomy (NCBI): domain Eukaryota; kingdom Metazoa; phylum Chordata; class Mammalia; order Primates; family Indriidae; genus Indri; species Indri indri. The sequence continues at coordinate 8,612 of RJWJ010030577.1, read as the reverse complement.
CTGTACATTCCCAGCAGCAGTGCATAAGTGTTCCAGTCCACATCCTCATCAGCACTTCTTGTTTTCTATTTTTTATAATAGCCATCCTGATGGGTGTGAAGTGTTATCTCATTGTGGCTTTGATTTCCATTTCCCTAATGATTGTTACAGTTGAATGTCATATCATGTGTTCTTGGCCATTTGTATATCTTCTTTGGAGGACTGTCTATTCAAATTGTTCATTTTTTAATTGGGTTATTTTTGTTGTTGACTTTTTATTCTGCGTATTAATGCCTTATCAGATATGTTTTGCGATATTTTCTCCTGCTCCACGGGTTGCCTTTTCATTCTGTTGATAGTGTCCTTTGATGCCCAGGAGTGTTCAGTTTTGATGTAATCCAATTTATTCTTTCAAAAGAACAGTGCCTGTGCTTTTGGAGTCACATCCAAGATATCATTGCCAAATCCAACATTGTAAAGGTTTTTCCCTGTTTTCTTCTAATAATTGTATAGTTCTAAGTCTTACATTTAGGTCTTTGATCCATTCTGAGTTAATTTTTTGTATCTGGTGTAAGGTAAGGGTCCAACTTTATATGCACATGGATATCCATTTTCCTAGCACCATTTTTCCCCATTGAATGGTCTTGGCAGCCTTGTCAAAAATCATTCAGTATACATACATGTCATGGTGTATTTCTGGGCTCTCTATTCTATTCCATTGGTCTCTATGTCTGTCTTTATGCCAGTGCCGCACTGTTTTGATTACTGTAGCTCTGTAGTAAGTTTTCAAACTTGCAGAGGGTTTTTATGGTCCAGTTAACACTTGATTGCAAGAGTTCTGGGAAGCCACGGAAGGCCTTTTAGCAAGAGAGTGACGTGATCATTGAAGCTTCCAGACCCTGGACCCCAACTTCACTGACTTCTTCTCTTGTCCTCTCCCTCTTTCCACCCCTGCTTCCCTAACCTGAACATCCCCGTCCTTCTGCAGCCCCTGAAGAAGATGGCCGACCGGATCAGGAAGTACCAGATCTTGAACAATGAGGTTTTTGCCATCCTGAACAAGTACATGAAGTCCGTGGAGACAGACAGTTCCACCGTGGAGCATGTGCGCTGCTTCCAGCCGCCCATCCACCAGTCCTTGGCCACCACCTGCTAGGCAGAAGGTCCTGCAGACCCTTGACCAGCAGGAGGAGGAACAGGGGAGAGAAAGCCACAGCCAGCCTGCCACAGGATCCGACCGGACAGCGTGTGGGATGGACCCGGAAGCAAACAAGCACCTCCCCAAACACATCTGCACCATTCCCAAGGGCGGGGCCTGTGCATGCTCTCCCATGACATCTCCATGGTGGTTTGTCCATAGCATAAATGAAAAAAAAAAGAAAACAGGGCAGTGTGTGCTTTTTTTTTTCTTTTCTCCCCTCAGCTGTATTAAGAGCTCCTAGGTTCACCCTTTCTCCATCCCATAGTTCCACCCATCTGTGGTTGCTCCCCCAGAACTCCTCCCAAGACAGCAACCTCCTACCCAGTACCCGTGTGCGACCCCAGGACTGAAGGCTCAGAGACTGAGATGTCAGCATGGCACAGAGGGCATGTGTCAGCCTACTGCTGCTTCCTCTCCCCTGGCTCCCCTCCAGGGCCCCAGGAGGCATCTCCTCCTGCAGTGGGTGCCAGGGATTCCATGTGTAGGCTCCCCAAAACCCCATCCTGACCACCATCCCCCCAGGGCAGTCCAAGAAAGTAGTCAGAAAAGCTTTCATAGCTGTATCCCACCAAGTGGAGTTAGGATAGGAACGTGGTCAGGCCTAGGTGGGAAGCAGGGTGTATGAACACAACCAGGATTCCACAGCCCAAACAGAACACTTTTAGGCCATCGCAGCAACCTAACGATGAGATAGTTCTTTTATTCCTTACGCAAGTGCTTAGCACCATGGACACGGGAGATGCAGCATTGAACCAGTCAGTCATGGCACTGCCCACAGCATTAGCCAGCGACCAAATTAGGGACCACTTCCTGGCACAGAATCTCTCATCAAGGAAAACTCCCATGAGAAGGGTTTTTAAGGGGTTTGCACAACAGAGGCCAAAAACATCTTGGGGACAGGTAGGTAAGAAATAAAAATAATACTTGTCAATGAGCTTTTAATACCAAGATAAACCCGAAAGGGGAGTCCTGTTTTAGTGAATCAGAACTTTGTCCTAGATGCTGAAAGGGTCTTGGAACATTTCATCTTTTGCTCTCAACTTCCTGTTCTCAACATTCCTTAAGTTAGACTTTGGGGTATGTGTGCTCTCACAGGGGTATTATTTACTTCCATTTTCCCGACTAAACTAAAATTCCTCTGCGGAATCTTCTGCCAAGTGTGGGGAGACCACCGAGAAGGACAGAGGCCTTTGGGATATAAATGTCTTATTACAGAGCACATCTTCAAAGGGAGTCGGCGGCACTGAGCTTTTAAGAAAATATAAAGTGTGATATGTGACATGTCTCCTCCAGCCCAGGGAGGAAGAGAAAATGGAAGGAACAATATGAAATGGTTACTTTTAATCAGATGGCCCGATTTTTAACCCCATGGGAAGAGCAAAGGAAGTGTCCATAGCGAGAGGTTTGTGCGATACACTCGTTCTCCGGTGAGGAATTGCGGGGGTGGGGGCCAAATGTGGTACAATGGCTGCTTACGTCAGATCCTGAGATGAGCACATTTGAGTGCAGATTCCTGGGCCCCACCTCAAACCTAATTTGAATCTCTGGGAGTAGAGCCAGGGAATCTGCATTTTCCACAAGCTATCTGAGTTACTCTGTTGGGCAGCAAAGTTTGAGAACAACTGCTGTAAAGGAATCATTCTGCTTAACCTTGGGCTTTGAGCTACCTCTAAGCCATGAAAGGAAATATTTGTAGGGAAGGAAGGTGATTCAGAGTGGAAGCTGGCAGACCCTCCTGTCCAGAGCTACCACTTCCTAGTCTGATTTCTTTTTTCCTCTTGATGGCCACAGAAATGTCCCAGAGGCAAAAGAGAGAGGTCACCCCACATGGCAGAACTACATGGTGAAACATGCCTCCAAAACCCACGTAAAATCCCTAAGCTCCTGAGCCTCCCAGATCTTCAGTGCTGTCTGGGCACAGTAGGTAGCTCTGTCTGATAATCAAGAGTTCATCCCAAATCCTTGACCATGGCTTTGTGGAGATTTGGGTCATCCATTTGATAAGATTGCTATTGCAACCACCCACCCCTCTCACCCTGGATTCTTAACCCTGAATCTGACCCTCTGGGCAGAGTCACATTATCCTCAGGAGACTTGATCCCAGTAAATTGAGGTCTTCACTTTCAGGAGAGAGATTTCATTTCCCTGGCTGGCCAGCAGCACTTATTTATGAACACCAGACAAATTTAATATTCTTTCCTCCCTCATATTACTGCCTCACCAGCTCCACCTTTTTATTTTTTTGTGTGTCTAAGAACCAGGAAAAAAAAAAAGCTTAGGTTTTAAAAAGTTTAAAAATATCTGTTTCAGAAACCGTCAAATGTACCATATTTGTATTAAGAGTTGTTGGGGATTTTTGTACAATGAATTTACATTTATTTATGGTGACTTATATTTACGCTTGTGATCAAATAATGATGTTAAATTCTTAAATCATATTTGCTATGCAGCTGAAGATGATATTTTGATTTGTATTTTGGGGGTACCTGTGTTGAATTGATAAACATTTCCATCTCCATTAAAACTGCTTCCAGACCAGTAAAACTAGTGACTTGGTCTTGATTCCTGGTCACATTCCGATTCTCATTATCTATAGAAGGCCACATTAGAACTAATGACTAAGGAAAGAACCTGAAAGACAATGAAAGAAAATGAAAATATAGCAGGTCTGCATACCCTAAATTAATGGCTTAGCTTGCTTTCTCACTGGGTGAATTGCATTTTGCAAATTACTTGCACTGGGCAAGTTGCAGGAGACAGTTCCTACTCTTGGGGATGTCATAGTCTGAGTCTAACTATGTACACTACATCCCTAGTTCTAAGAGAAAAAATTGGAATATTTAATGAGGCCTAATATGTATACACACCATGCTGAATCCTATCGATCCATTCCTTTTAATCAACCACAACCACTTTCTGTGGTATATTCCACATTTTACAAGAAGGCCATAGAGTGTCTATTTCACAGTTACTAAATGATAGAGCTAGGGTTTGAACCCAGTTCCAAAGCCTGGGCTTTTGCTGTCACACTACAATGAACTGATCAGCCAGGCCAAACACAAAAACTAGACTTGAGTATTTGGTCACTGGACTTTTCGGACTTTGAGTAAGATTGAGTAAAATCTGGTGTCAGGAGCGAGCCCATGCAGCGTGCTGGCTGAGGAGTTCCCAGGCTGAAGGAGAAATGCTGGTGCCTGGGAACCTCTCGCACTCATAAGGAAAACGTTCACTAGAAGGATGCTGGGAGCCTCACGCTTCACACAGTACGGGCTTTCCTAAAGGCCACTAAGGTGAGTCCTAGGGCTGTTTCCTCTTCTGTCAAGTTAGACAAGCTAATCCCTTCCAGCTCCGATAGCCTGATTCTAGGTAATTTCCCACTGGTGTTCTCTGAGGGGCCTGACTACTCTCACACACTCAAATCTTTCTCAACCTTGTGTCATCACCTCCTAAAATTGCCATCATTAGGAGTCATGTATTTAGCTAGTGTGATTAGAGGACTGTCAGTCTTGAGAGATGCTCAGTGAAAAGAGGGCTCCAAGAAAAATAAATTTGAGGAACACTTCATGCCCTTTCCCCTCTGCAAGATCCATAATGCTCTGCAGAGTCCTGCAGAACCTAATCAGTCCGGATTAATACCACGTCTCCTAGATGGCCATGACCTTGAGAACTCCTTTATCTGAAACACTAATTATCGTCTCTTGGAACACATGTTGAAAAACACTGGGCTAAGGGTATGGAAATCCATGGTAAGGTATTTTTAAAGCCCCCACAGGAGAAGGACCACAGACACACAGGGAGTCGTGACACTGGGGCACAAATAGGGAAGTAGGGACCTGGCAAAATATTGAAGGGTTTCATATAGGAAGGGGAAGCATTTTGATGATGGGAGAGAATACAGTGGCTGGGTGTTTTGTTTTGCTGAGACTGTCATAACAGATACCACAGACTGGGTCGCTTAAACAACAGAAATTTGTTTTCTCACAGTTCTAGGAGCCAGAGATCCAAGGTCAAGTTGTCAGCAGAATTGGTTTCCCCAAGGCCTCTGTTCTTGGTTTGTGGGTGACCATTTTCCCCCCATGTTCTCCCATGGTCTGTGTATCTGTGTGCTGATCTTTCCTTATAAGGAGACTGGTCATATTGGATTAGAGCCCACTCTAACGGTCTCATTTTAATTTAGTTACCTCTTTAGATACACTATCTCCAAATTCAGCCACATTCTGAGGCACTGAGGGTTAGGACTTCGACATATGAATTTGATGGGGGAGGGGGGACAATTTAGCCCAGGACACTGGAGACGGATCTGGGGAAGGTGCTGTCTCAGGGGACCCTGGACAGTGTGAAGGCTAGGATGCCATTCCTTAGCGAAGCACTTCTGGAACGCTTATTATTTGTAAGCCTTTATATAAGATTAGGAAGAAAGATGAGAGGAACATAGGAATATGGTGGGGTAGGAAGCACAAGGAATCCATCTCCCAAACTAGACAACAGTCACACTGGCAGAATTTCTAATGGAACTATTTTGGAACTCTAGAGTTTATTGAAGGCTTGCAACTTCCAAGGGAAAGCTTGGACAGTAAATTACAGTTAATTTTGGTCCATTTCAGCTCTTAGCTCAGCAGCTGCTGCCCATCCCCCACCCGCCAGCCCCATAACAGGTAGCTGCGCATGTGTTCCTGGAGCACACAGCTTGTGGGAGCCAGGGCGAGCAATAAGCACACTGTCTCTCCAAATATTGGGGATTTATGGTCTAATCACTGCTGCTTCTCACCATGGAGGTGCAGGCACTGAGGCAGGCAGCCATTTTTGCATTCCCCAACCCCCACCATTGTTGCAAGCTTGCCCCACCCCACCCCCAGCTGAAGCAACTTCCAAGGAATTTAAAATATCAGCATTCTTTTTCTTCCTTTCCCACCCCCCACATCATTTTTCACTTTTCAGGAGCCAAACATTAAAGACCAAGACGTTCAAAACCAACTGTAGAAAAGGGGAAAATTAGAAAGTTACCATGCTTACACAAGGAAAGGCACAGACTGAGAAAAGACCAGAGAAGACCTTAATTTTACACGTCAGGCTGATATTCAGCATAGAGACAGCCTACAACAATCAAAAATAAAACAAAACAAATGGCAAACCCTGGGGGAAAGAATGAATCTGATTTCCAGAGATAGCACACTAGACTCAATTGTCCAGTTTAACAACAATAAAAATAAATCACAAGGCATACAAAGAAAATATGGCCCATTTAAAAAAAGGAAAACAAAATGAAAACAAAAAAGAAACTGTCCATGAGAAAGAACAGATGGCAGACCTACCAAATAAAGACTTAAAAACACCTATCTTAGATGCTGAAAGAACTAAAAGAAGATATGGACAAAGACAAGAAGTGGTGTATGAATAAAATGGAAATATCAATAAAGAGAAAACATAAAAAGAAAGCAAAAAGAAATTTTAGAGCTGAAAAGTGCAATAGAAACTAAAAAATTCACTAGAAGAATTCAAAGGCTGACTTGAGCAGGCAGAAGAAAGCATCACTAAACTTGAAGATAAGACAACTGAAATTATCAAGTTTGAGGAAAAGAAAGGAAAAAAAGACTGCAGAAAAGTTAACAGAGCTTAAGGGACCCATGGGACACCATCCAGTGAACCAAGATACTTGTGGGACTCCACAAAGACAGAGAGACAAAAGGGCAGAATGATTATTTGAAGAAGTAATGGCCAAAAAAATTTCCAACTTTGATGAAAGACATGAATATGAATATCCAAGAAGCTCACTACCAGTAGGATGAACTCAAAGAGACTCACACAGAAAAACATAATAATCAAAATGTTAAAAGACAAAGAGAATCTTGAAAGCAACAAGAGAAAAGTAGCTCATCACATACAAAGGATCCTTAAGAAGATTATCAGCATATTTCTCATCAGAAATTTTGGAGGCCAGAAGGCAATGAACTGATATATTCGAAGTGCTAAAAAACAAAAACAAAACAAAAACCCTGACAACAGAGGGGCTGACTACAGGCAACTGCTACTTGCTTCTATCACAAAGAAGAACCAAAATAACAAGCAGATAATTACACCTCAAATAGATCACCTAAGAGAATGCTAGAATTCAACAGAGAAGTGACAGGAAACACCTAAGTCAAGGAAGGAGAAGGAAGCAAGGTAGTCTGCTGGGCTGGGATTGGCTGAGAACCTCGAAAAGCTCCCCATTGGTAGGAAAGGGTAAACAAGTATCCTCCAACAGTTCACATTCCCACTATGGACTCCTACAATCCTAGCCACAGGAGAGGACCGCAACCCACATGGGCCCTGAGACTAACATAGGGAACTGCCTGGAGACCCCTCACTGGCATTGCTCCAGAAAGGGAGCTCACACCAGATCCCACACATACCCCGAGACCTTAGCAGCTACAGCAAGGCATGATTTTGAGAACCCAGCCCCCAGCAGACTGGATCCTACCCTAAAGCCCAAAAGCCCCTGCATCTGCACATCCCTGGAGCCCTGTGGACATCTCCCACATGTAGCAAGGTAGTGCTGCTGGCTGTTGCTGTCTGCTGCTCCCAGGGCTGAAAAATGAGCCATTGGCAGCAACCCAGTTACCCCCAGTAACAGGGCCATCAGCCATTTAAAGTGCCCTGAGGAAAGGCTACCCCACTTATTGCTGCCACCTGAGGCCAAAGTGTACACTCCCCAGAAGCCTGTTTATAGCTACTGCCACTGAAAACAACCCCACCATCCCCAGGAGTAGGGTCACAGTGAGGCCACTGCTGCCCCCACCCAAGCATTCCACTGGGGCCCTGGGGAAAATCTTGCCCCTGCCTACCACAGACAGTGCCCACATGCCCCACTGAAGGGCCTGAGAACAGGCCTGGCTGGCCTGGTGCCACCCCCACCAGTGTCTGAGCATGCCATCTGGGGGACCTGGGCATCACCCTTCCCCATCTACCACTATTGGCTCCAGAGCACTCCTCTCAGGAGCTTGAAGATGGGCCCACTAACCTGCTGCTACTACCACAGCTAGCAACCACCTGCATGTGCCACCTGCAGGTCTGAAGACTACTCCGCCCAGCCTACTGCAGCCATCACCAACACCAGCATGGACTGCTTGGGAGTAAGAGGGTTGTCCTGCCATTGCTACTGCCATCACCCATGTGATGCCTGCTTCCCAAGGGCCCAACGATTTCTCACACACACCTGACACACCACTGCCACTGCTGGCACCAAAGCAAGCTGCCTAGAGGCTCCAGAAGCAGCCCACTGGGACCTGCTAACACTGATGCCAGCATATGCTGTCCTGAACCCAAGGAGAGACATGTTCAGCCTGCCATTGCCACCACTGGGGCCAAAGGACTGGACCACCTGATGTCCCATCCCCAGAAAAATATCACCACAGCCTCCACTAACAACTACATCCTATACCACTGAGGAAAT
>RJWJ010030576.1:0-19826 GCA_004363605.1 Indri indri | reverse complement strand
ACCAAGGCCCAGGGGAAATTATCAAGGCAGGTGGTGAAGGGGGTTGCTCCGTAGAACATCCATGTAAGATGGAAAGTAATTTCTCTAGAGGTGGGAGCGGAGACAAATGACCACCAGCTGTCCACATCTGAGCTGTGGATTCCAGGAGCAGTAGAAGCAGGCAAACAGGATATGCAAAATAATTTAGTGGTTTGCAAAGCTTATTTCAGTTCATTTTATGTAAGGAAAGTCTGCACACTGCCTATTCAACGGAAATTATTTGCACTCAATTTGGAGCCAAAATAATGCAGGCTGAAACTGGGTTTTGCACAAGTACCTCTCCGACCTCTGGTTCTTCTTTGGATGGGGGAGGGCCCCTGCTCCTCAGGGGACCTGGTCCTGACAGGCTTGATCCCAGCACAACAGGGGCTCTCTGCTCCTCACCCCTATTAATCCTCTCTCTCTTGGTGAATAATCGTTTCTTGGGAGCTGAGCTGCAGGATGGAAGCTCATGATAAAGGTTTCCAAAGTATTTAATGGAAACCATCAGCTCTCTGACCATTAGGAATCAAGGACCCTCCTCATAATTGTCGTATGTCCACACCTCAGGACCCTCTCCCAAGATCCAGGTGGGTCCCCATGCATGGCTTCCAGAGGGGTTTCCCCTCTAGAGATGAGACAGGTCCTGCACTTGCCCAGCTTCTCTCGCCTGTCTGCTACACCACGGTGTGGGGAGAGGAGGGTAGGTCATGCCCCAAACAAGTAGGAAGCTCAGAGTTAAGTCTATTCCAGAGGCAGTGTGCTCCCAGGGACAGCCAGCTTTGGAGTCCGGGCTGGGGGCTGGAAGAATGCACTGGGTGCCAAGGAGGGGGCTGTAGATCCTGCAGTGGCATGCACATTTTTTTTCACAAGAGGTGCAATTTACTGATGATCAAATAGTTCATTTAAGAGACTCCAGTAAAGAGTGGAAGATGAATTGAAGGAGATATTGGAGATGACATTCAGGAATTGAACAGAGAGAAGTTACCCAGATGATCTCTAAGCTATCTTATGACCCTCAGATTCTATGACTGTATGATTTTTATGTGAAATGACATGAGCTGAAGTAGGCGATTCACACCTTGGGTGTCTCAGGTTCAACTCTGCTCCAAATAACACTGGGTGAGAATAAGGGAAAATCTGTGCTATTAAACAGCCCAGGCGTCACCAGTCCCTCGCTCTGCGCCCAGGAAGCAGGAGAAATACAGCTCGTTGACTCATATCATTACAGACAATTAATTGTTCCCATGATCCCATCCGGTGGTGTTCATTCTTTGCTTTGCAGTGGAATCGCTTATGAACTTTTTGTTAAATACAGATACCGTTTCTCACTCCTAGAGCTACTGAGTCAAAACTGGGTGGAGATCTCTCAGGCTGAGTCCAAAGATGCAGTTTTACAAATCCTTACAGAAGATCCCAACACCCCAAGATTGGGAACCACTTGTGTCATCTGAGTCCCGCCTGCTGCAATGCCACACTATGACGTCCCCCAGGACTGCAGCCATAATTCTCTGCAGCTGGTCCTATGTCTCTGCCTCCTGCAGCCCACTCACTTCCAATGCCATGGAGCTGGCAAAGCAAGGCCAAGGCCTGGTGCCCAAAAGGGACTCAGTGGCGCATGAAGTGGTCAGTGGGGCTAACGTGGCTCTGCGTGTCAGCGACAAAGGGGCTCGGGGCAGTGGCAGTGGGTGGAGCAGGAACAGGGGAGTCCAGGTTTAGCTCCACTTTGGGTCTCTGCTTTGTTTCATTTAACTACGTCTGGAAAAAATGCATGCGTGGAGTCAGCAGGTTTGCATTGAACTGCGCGTTTGGTATAAATGATGCCATATTATTTTTTTAAATTGATGGGCAAGGAAGGCCACTGTTTCAGGAAGGAAACTCTCTCCCGACTTCAGAGATTATGCGCCTGGATGGGCGGTGTCCTGTCTGTGGAGTTCAAGGGTGGCTGGACACCAATGTGTTATTTCTGGCTTGAAACCTCACGGAGCAGAAAGCCACTTTTCACTCCTGCCAATGAAGATGAAGAGGCCGTAAGAGTTCATTGGAGACGCCGAGGAAACAGCCTGGCACATCAATCCTGGAGAGTTGTAGCCCACAGTTGAAGGCTTCCTTGGAAAGACCAGAGGAAAATTGTTCATGAAGGCCGTCTGGGAGTCAAATTATTCAAATGTAGGTTCTAGATATGTTCCCAGAGACTTCTAACTCTAAGAAGGGATTGCGTGTGAATTCTGCACTTCGCTGTAATAAGGAAACTAAATTCTGATTTTAACAGCTCATACGATGAGGAATTATCTTACTGGACCTAGGATTTTGTATCTCTTTCCAGTTTGTGACATCTTATTCTTCTTAAAACGTGTCTCTAAAGAATTGATGTTATTCTACGTTTTATTAATAGTAATCGCAGGAAGGAAAGCCGTGCTTCACACCATTGTGTTCTATTTCCACACCCTGCAAGCTGGCATTAGTGACCACATTCTGAAACTGCTCCTGTTCACCTGGTGGCCTCCACACAGGCCACAGGCTTGTCACCTGTGAGGATGTCCCTGGCCCTGGGTGCTGCCTCCTCCACCTCAGCCCAGTGGAGGATCTCAGGTGCAGAGGCGTGTGGATTTATAGTGCCCAACCCCAGGGGCTGTTCCTGCACACCACAATGAGACCACATCCCCTGGCGTTGTGCCTGTATAGCTCGCACAACTGTGGGCCTGTGCAGTGGTGCCAGGACTTCCCGAGGGGTGGGGGGTGGCGGGCAGCGGGAGCCAGGGAGGACCCCAGGCCAACTCAGGAGACAGAACACTGACTTAAAAGAGAGTTCTGAAGAGGTAGCTTCAGATCCTAGGGATCAGGGGTGTCTGTAGAAAGAGCAATCTGGGAGCAGAAGTCCTGACTGTATCTCTCAGAGTGGGTCTCTGATTTCAGAGAATAAAAGCTGCAGCCTCTTCTCCCCACCGTTCCCACCCAGCTTGGTGGCCAGGGCATGGAGGTGGGGACAGGGCAGTCCTGGCCAGTGGGCTGGACCCAGGGCCAGGGCAGTCTTTTTGAGCTGTCCCTGCAGGCCTGGAGGTCGGGTGGAGGAAGAAGGAGAGATCAGCAGCCTTGGACAAGGAAATGGGGTCAGGCTGTGCCTTAGTGAGCTCGTGCTGCTGTAACAGAACATCACAGGCTGGCTGGCTTAAACAACAGACTTGTATTTGTCACAGTTCTGGAAGCTGGGAAGCCCAAGGCCAGGGTGCTGGCATATTCAGGGTCTGGCGAGGACCTGCTCTGATACGCAGACTTCAGTCTTCTCCGTGTAACCTCTCATGGGGAGAGTAGAGAAAGAGAGCTCTGTGGTCCTTTTGCAAGGGCATTAATCCCATTCATGGGGGCTCCTCCCTGATGACCTAATCACCCCCAAAGGCCACCCCTCCTAGCACCATCATATTGGGGGTTAGGATTTCAACATCGGAATTTGGGGGGGACACACACGTTTAGTCCATAGCAGGGATCATTGCAGTGTTTGGGAAAGCAAAGTTCAGAGAGGCTGGGGTTTGCCCTGGCCACAGATGGGCCTGGGATCCAGACTGCAACCCTCCCACGGCTGTTTCCCCGCAGCCTCTAACCCTGGCAGGATCAGCCCCTCGCCCTACCTGCCGTCCAGCCTGGGGACTACCCATGGTCTAAGTGTGTGGACAAGTCCTGGGAAACGTTGTCCCTCCCTGACCTGTGGGCTCACCCCCAACAGCTGCTCAGCCTCTGAAAAGTGGGGGCCAGAGGCCCGAAAGGCCACGTGGCATCAGAAGGTGGGGTCTGGTGCCCACTACACATTTTCATTTCTATTATTAGAGGCAGCTCGTGGTTGTGTACACGTGAGAACACTGGGCTGGGATCAGGATTCCTGGGTCTGAGTGACAGCCCTGCCACTTGCCAAGCTCTCTGTGCTCATCTGCAAGATGGGTGTCCCCACGATGAAGTCATTCATTCAGTTATTCACTCGCCGCATCTGTTGATGCACCTGTGTCCTTGATGCTGGGACTGCCACTGTGAACCGGTCTCGTGCTGCACACACTCAGGCACACTGGCGCACACACACTGGCACACACACTCACACACGGGCACACACACTCATGCACACTGACACACTCACGCACAAGCTCACACCTTTTTCCTCCTCCCTGTGCCCAGAGCCCTGGGCGTGGCATGGACAGAGGCAGAGGGGCCTATAGAATTGGGTCTGTGGAGTGTTCGTCCACCTCCTGTGACTGCAGGACACTAAGCACGAGAACCTCAAGGACACTCAAGGACTTTGTGTACTGCAGGTGAGCATGGGGCCCCCTCTTCAACGTAACTGCAGATGGGCAAATGGTCAGCTTAAGGCTGGAGAGGCCGCAGGCAGAGGCTCTGCAGAAGGCACTGTTTTTATGTCCTTGGGATATGCTTTGTTTTCTGATCACAGACACATTCAGACATGTGCACACCTCTCCAGACAGTGCTGGTTTGAAAGGAAGAAGACTTTTTTGCTTATTTACTGACTGATTTCTACTCCAGTGGTAGAGGAAAGGCCCTGCAGCAGCTGGAGAGGGTAAGGGTGGCGGAGGGGTGCTCCCTGGGCAGGCAGGGCCCTGCCCGTTGGGGCCATGTGAGGAAGGGGTGGTGGTGGGGGGCAGCTCAGCTCAGCGGGCTGGGCCAGCGATACACTCCCCCAGGATGAGGAGCTCTCTGAGAGCCGTGTGAGGGCCCTGGAAGTAGGCACGGGACCCGGGCTGTGGCGAACATCATGGGCCGGTCTCTGCGGCTCAGGGCTCAGGGCTGGGTGGGGCAAGGCCGGGGCGGCCCGGCTTCCCGTGTGTACGGGTTTTCTGGGCAGCTGTGGCATCCAAGGCTGAGGAAGGCGCCCCTTGGATAGAGGCTGTTCTGCTGGCAAGTTGGGAGGAGGTTGTGCGTGTTTTTTAGTGAGGAAGGAAGAGGAGACCCTGAGCATGTTTCCCAGTGGACTGGGGCGAGAAGTGGCAGGTGACAGCAGCCAGAAAGAGGCAGACGGGAAGATGGCAGTGGCCGGAGGGTCTGTGCCCAAGGGGGGCCTGCAGAAGTGGAGGCGGGCAGGTCCAGCTGCCACAGCCCTGGTGCCCGTGACCCCTTGAGGTTCTCACTCAATCCCTGCCTCGCCCTCCCGGGAATTTGGCGCTGAGGCTGGGCAGAGGAGGGGGCAGGGGGCTCATGGAGACACGCCAGGGCAGGTGCTCAGCGCCGGCCTCAGGCTGACCCCTGCCTGCTCCTCCCTGACTGCAGCTTTCTCTGATAAAATGAGCATTACGATCTCCACCGTTTCTTCAACTACCCAAGCTGGCAGGCTGGAGACTCATGGGCTATCATGGAATAGCACAGTCCACAAGAACAGGGCAGACCCGTTGTCATCACTGTTGTCCCAAGTGTCCTGAAGGAAGACAGGGAGGGTAAGAGCGGCGGTTTGGCCGGCCCAGGGCAGGACGTAGACATTGTCCTGCCATTGCTTTTTCCCCTTTTGTTTTGTTCTTCTCCTGAAGGTGGCAGAAGAAAAATCTATCCTGCGAGGTACAGGGAGTTTCCAAAGATGGCTAGGGACGGTTGTTTCTGTTTCCCACATTGGTCCACGGGGCTCTGCACCGACTCTCCCCTGTGCGTGCAGAGGAAGGGGAGGAGGAGGAGAACCAGGAAAGAACGTTCTCTGAGATTCGCCAGGCCTGGGCTTCTGGGGAAGGCGGAGTGAGCAGTCAGGGCACATTCGAGCGGAATCTGGGAATGCCGTCTTGGGGACAGCGCGGCTTGGAGTTGCGGAGAGAGCGGCTGCGGGCCTTGGGGTGCAGGGCTGGGGGTACACGGGCAGACCTGCCCAACTGCCCTCACTGGCTAGTTCAAGTGTCCTCTCCATCTGACCTTTGTCGGCAGGGGACGTGGGGACCGAGTGCCGGGGCCACTGTGAACTGGAGGCCCCGCGAGCCCCGCCCGCGGATGTCTCCGTGACAATGGTTAGTTGCAGCCGGCCTCACAAGGAGTGAAACAGCAACCAACCGTCACCGCAAGGCTGGAGGGCCGTGGCCGGGAGAGCGGCCTCGGGAGTTTTCAGGTTTGGGGACATTTCCACACCATGCCCTCCCGGGGCTTAGGACTCCCTGTGCTCCCCACTGTGGGATTCCGCACGCGGCCACGTCCCCGCTCTCCCGCGAGGGGCTCTGGTCCGCCCCCGGCCCTGCTTCGAGAGCTCACAGCTCTGCCTGGGCTGGCAGCGAGGAGTGAGATGTCGCAAAGAGCTCGGAGAAGCTTATTACCGCGGAGAGCTGAAGAACCCGCTTACTGAGAGCTCGCCGGGGTGTGCTCCCAGCGCTCGCCACTGCCGGGTCTGCCTGGAGAATGCTCTGGCTCTGAGGCATCGGCACAACACGGGGCCCGGAGGGGAGTCGGGGGCGGGATTGCATGGCGTGGGCGAGAGGACGAGCGGTCCCTGTTTCCCTGGGCTCCCTGTGGACCAGCACGGTGGCAGGCCCGGCGCCGAGGCTCCGTCTGGCTGGGTGAGACCCGGCCCTCCCTTAGCGGCTGCTGACAGAGCAGAGGGAAGACGTGTCTTCCTCAGTCGAGGTTAGGGCGGGTGGGTTCCGGAGTTTTGGAAAGTGCTCTCTCCCAGGACGGTCTCCTCTCATTCCTCCAGACCGGAAATTCCTTTTATGGAAAGAAAACTTTTACCAAGAGCTGAAGTCCGAAGTGCGAGTCCTTTTGGACCAGAAATACAGTGAGCGCCTTCACAGTGATGGCAGGAAGGTGGGCAGGACCCCGGTGACATACTCCTCCTGCTGGCGGAGAGCCAGCCCTGGACACATCCACTTGCGGGGGCTCTTCACCCCTCCAGTAGGCCCCTAAGTGGACAGTGAGAGGCTTAGGATGAGCCAGTGCCTTGAGGGACTCGGTTGGTCCTGGCTTTCCTACTGGTCCTTGGAGACCGCAGCATCCAGCAGCCCAGCAGAACTTTCCGTGAGTATGAACATGCTCTCTTTGTGGCCCACATGGTAGCCACTAGCCATAGGAGGATGTGGAACACTTGAAGAGTGGCCAGGGTGACTGAGAACTGCATTTTAAATTTCATTTAATTTGAATCATTTTAAATTAAAATAGCAGCATATAGGCAGTGCCCACCATATTGTATAGTGCAGCTCTGGTCTGGTCCTGGGGAATCCAGATCCCTTGGATCAGACCAGTTGCCCAGCCCTTGTGTGACCTTGAGAAATTTGCTTGACCTTTTAGTGGCTTAGTTTCTCTCCCTGTGCATGGAGCGGGGGCATATTGGCCCTTCCTGCCTTGATAAACATAGGTGGAAGGTAGAGCACACCAGTGCCACCAGCACCCAGCTCAAGAACATGGAACATGACCAGGATCTTAGAAGCTCCTCTCTTAATCATATTACAGCTTCTACCCAAGGATACGCACCACCTTGATTCCCAAAAGGTACTGTCGGTTTTTCCTGTGTTTGAACTTAATGTAAATGAAACTTTCAGTATGCACCCTCTTGGATCTGGCCTATTTTGTTCAACATTATGTTTGTGAGGTTTATCCAAATTGTTATGTGTAGCTGTGGTTTGTTTATTCTCATTGCTCTTTAGTATTCCATTCTGTGAATATATCATACTTTATTTTTCTGTTAATGGGCATTTGAGGAGTTTCAAGTTGGGCTGTATTAGGGATAACGTTTCCATAAACCTTTTTATTACCTGTCTTTGGAGAATATATGTTGGCTTTATTCCTAGGAGAGGAATTGTTCTCAGGACAAGAAGATCTGGAGAAGGGAGGTGTTAGAAGGAGGAAAGTAAGGCAAGGAGATAATCTACATGTCTTAGACATTTCCCCCAGTTCCATGTGTGGGAGGTATGTAGATGTTCTGCCTTGGGAGGCCAAATAATTTTACAAAGTGGTTATACTAATTTATACACTCATCAATAGTGCATGAAAGTCTGGTTTTTCCACTTCACGACACTTAGTATTTTTCATGATTTTAATTTTAGTCATTCTGGAGCATGTAAAGATTTAACATATTGCAGTTTTAATTTTATGACCTCATCTATTCATGACTGAATTAGTTGGGTTTTCTAGAGACATAGAACCAGTAAGATACGTGTGTGTGTGTGTGTGTGTGTGTGTGTGTGTGTGTGTGTGTCTGTGTGGAAAGAGGGAGAGAATTTTTAAATAATTTGGCTAATATGATTGCGGAGGCTGACAAGTCTGAAATCTGCAAGACAGGTTGGCAGGCTGGCGACTCATGGAAGAATGAGTTGATGTCACAGGTCAAGTCCAATGGTGGTTTGCCAGCAAAATTCCCTCTTCTGCAGAGAACCTCAGTCTTTTGCTCTTAATGCCTTCAACTGATTGGATGAGGCCCACCCACATTATTGAGGGGAATCTGCTTTACTCAAAGTCTACTGATTTAAATGTTGAATTCATCTAGAATGTCTCTTCACAGCAATGTCTAGACTGGCATTTGAACAAATATTTGGGTACCGTGGCCTAGCCAAGTTGACACATAAAATTATCACAGTGACTAATGAAGTTGACTATCTTTTTTATGTAAGTGGCCGTTTGTTTATCAGTTACTTTCTTGTTTATGTCTGTTAAAGTCTTTTGTTTGATTTTTCTGTAGTTTTCTTTTTGATTTTTAGGAATTCTTCATATATTTTGGGAATAAGTTCTTTGTCAGATATATATGTATTGCAAATATCTTTTTCATTCTGTTAGCTACTTTTTCACTTATTTATTAGTGTATTTTGAGTAATAAAAACTTAAAATTTCAAAATATTCTAATTCACCTATTTTTTCTTTTATCATTATAAATGTTTGTGTTTTCACTAAGAAATATTTATCTACTCCAAAGTCACAAATAAGTTGTTGTAAATTCCATCTAAAAGTCTTGTTTGACTTTGCCATTTTCATCTGCAACTATTTTTGAAAATTTCATCCCCCCTGGACAGATCTTAGTCCCACCTTTGTAAAAAGTCAAGTGAACGCATATACATGTATGCCATGAATATGTGTGTGTATGTGTGTGTGTTGATCCACTTCTGGCTTCTACTCTCTTTCATTCATCAGTCTGTCTCTCCTTGTGTCAATACAGCATTGTATAATTAATTGCAAGGTTATGATATGTCTTAATATCTGATAATGTAAGTCCTTCAATTTTCTTAATCTCCTCCTTATCTCCGTCCTCTTCTTCTCACTTTTCCTTCTGTTTCCTTCTCCTACATCAGGGAAATCTTGGATATCAGTGGACCCTGTGCAATTTCAGCATGGATATTTGGATCAGTCATGAATTTACCCACAAAACACACACTCACACACCCAGTTGGGATTTGTTGAGGACTATGTTGTGTTGAGTTACACGACCTTCAGGGAGAACTGACATCCCTCATCACCTTGAGTTTTCTAATGATCATATAACCCATCCTTTATTTTGGTCTTTTGAATTTCTCTCAATGATTGCTTTATAGTTTTCAGTGCAGAGCACTTGTTCGTCATTTATATTAATACAAAGGATTTGGAATTGTCTGATAAAATTATAAATAATATCATTAAAAATATTTTCTGTTTGTTTATTGATACTCTGAGTATATAGAAGTGCAACTGATTTTTATATATTGACCTTATATCTGATGAATTTGCTAAATTAATTTATTAGTTATAATAGTGTGTAGATTCCTTTGCAAGTCCTACTGTCCTATGATATTATCAAGGAATCTGCAAACAAGCAGTTTTATATTCTTCCATTTTAAATTTTGTTCTACTTACTCATTTCCTAATTGCACTGGCTAAGAACATCAATACAATATTGATGAAGAAAAGATAATAGTGGCATCCTTTTCTTGTCCATAATCTCAGAGGAATTACTTTCAATAACTTATAAATAAGTGTGACATTTGCTGTAAGTTGTTGTACACCATGTGCATCTCATTAAAGATATTCCTTCTATTTGTGTATCGCTAAGACTTTCTTGTTTTTTAATTAAAATATTGTCTGGGAGCTCTAATTTTTTTATTTATAAGAGAGCTTTGTCTGTAAGTTTACTTTTGCATGGTAATTTCCTTGTCAGGTTTTGATATCAAGTACTTAATGGCCACATAAACATAATTTGAAAGTGATTTCTATTTATTTTCTGAAAGAGTCTGTAAGATTGGTATTACTTATTTCCTATAACTTTGTAAACATTTACCATCAGGAGTAAGGGTGTTTTTTTGTGGAATTGTTTGTAATTATTGATTTAATTTTTTTATTTGCACTGTGCCATTCAGATTATCTATTTTCCCTTCTGTCATTTTGGTGGAATGTTTTCTTAAGTAATTTTTTAAATTTCATGCAAATTTTCATTTCTTAGTATAAAATTTTTCACAGTATCTTTTTATTTTCTTTATGATGCCTATAAGATCTGTATGTCTCCTTTTTAGTTTATGATACTAAAAATTTATTTTCTCTTTTCTGTATTTGTTTAACATGTATAATTTTAAATCTTATTTTTATTAATTCTTTGCTTTCTTAGGTTTGATTTACTCTTTCTACTTTCTGCAGGTAGGGGATTAAATGATTGATTTTCAGAATTTCTTTTAAATATATGCAGTTATGATAAATTTCCTCTAAGCATTGATTTAGGTATTTCCCATCAATTTGATATGTCATATCTACATTTCTATCAAGGTCAAAATATTTTCTAAATTCTGTTTTGATTTTTTTTCTTTCACCTATGTGTCCTATAGAGGTATATTTTTAAAATTTCTGTGGTTAGGGGTTTTCTAGCTATCTCTTTTTTACTGAATTCTGTCTTAATTTCATTAGAGTCAGAAAAAGTACTGAGAATAATTTCTATCTTTAAACAAATTTGGTGGTTTTATCTATGTACCCAGTATGTGGCTGGTATAGTAAATCTTCTGTGTGCATTTGAGGAAAAAATGAATGCTGGTTTGGCTGGGTATAAAATTAGGCTAAGACTGTTAATTTCACTGGCCAGAACCATATCCCTTTGGATATGTGTACGCTTGTTTGACCAGCTATTAAGAGTGGTGTGATAAAGTCTCCCTAAATATTTATGAATTTGTCTAATTTTCCTTTTGTTTCTGCTTAACTTTTTCCTTTTTGGTTTTGCAGCTATGGCATTGGATACATTCATATTTTGAATTGTAATTTCTTTCTGGTAAATGTTTCCTTTTATCCTTGTGACATAGTCCTCTTTATCTCAAGTAACACTTGCCTAAAATTCTACTTTGCCTGATATGACCCACACCAGCTTTCTTCTGGTTTGTGTTTACATGACATAATGTTTTTTATCCTATTATTTTTGCCTTTCTGACTACATCATGTTTAAACTGTGTCTTTAGTCATTTATACACACACACACACACACACACATATGTAATCATTTATTTTTAATTTTAGTGTTTAGCCCATTGGCATTTAATATAATCATTGATATGGTTGTGTTTATATCTACTGTGCATTCGGGTATTTGTTTTTTATTTGAACTATCAATTTCGTATTCCATTTTATTCTCTATCAATTAAACACTTCTTATTCCATTTTTACTCTACCAAATCATTAGTTATAAACCTTATTATTATATTGGTTTTTACTCTAGGCATTACAAAATGAATCTTTGACTTATTATAGTCATACAAAAAGCTGGTTCTTTGAAAACATCAACAAAATCAATAAACCTTTATCTAGATTGATCAAGAAGAAAGAAGAATTAAATTACTAGAGTCAGAAATGAAAGAGGAAACTACTATTGATTCTACAGACATAAAAGGAATATTATGAATAATTGTACACCAACAAATTAGATAACTTAGATGAAATGAACAAAATCCTAGAAAGATGCAAATACTGAAATTGGCTCCTGAATAAATAGGCAGTCCGGAGAGACCTATAACAAGTGAATAGATTGAAGTAGTAATTAAAAAAAACAAAAACTACCCCCTGCACAAAAAAATCTGTGCCCCGATGACTTTACTGCTGAATTTTACCAAACACTTAAATAAGAAGTATTACTAAATTATCACAATCTCTTCCAAAAATTAGAAGAGGACAGAATATTTCCCAACTCATATTATAAGGCCAGCATTATCCTAATATCAAAACTAGGTAAAGATATCACAAGAAAACTACAGACTGATATCTCTTATAAATATGAACATAAAAATCCTCAAGAAAATACTAGCTAAAACCTGCTGGCATCCATGCACAGGAAAAAAATAAAATAATAGCAAATTGAATCCAGTAATACATAAAAAGAATTATGCACCACAACCAAATGGGATTTATACCAGGAATGCAATGTTGATTTGACACTCCCAAATCAAACAGTATATACATTATGTCAGTAGAATAAAAAAAAGAAATCAAATAGTCATCTCAATAGATTTATAGAAATACTATGAAAAAATTCAATGTCTTTCATCATAAAAATACTCAACAAATTAGAAATAAAAGGTAACTTCCCTAACCTGATAAAAGGCATATACAAAAAAACCCCCATAGCTAACATCATACTTAATGGTGAAAAACTGAATAGAGGTAATAGCTAAAATACACAGGGTTTTGTTTTTTTTTTGAGGTAATGAAAATGTTCTAAAATTGATTGTGGTTTTGGTTGCACATTTCTCTGAGTATGCTAAATAAAAACATTGATTTGTACATTTTAAATGGGTGATTGTATGATATGTGAACATTGTTAAAGAAAGAAATAATATTTTATCTCTTATATTTGTGTTTCAGATACTTTGTTTTTCTTTTTCTTTTCTTATGTTTGTGTTTGTGTGTATATGTGTATGTGTATATGTTCCTATGGTATGTTGTTGTTTTTTTATTTTCAATATATCTTCATCCTTAGAGTTGAAGTGTGTCTCTCATAAATATCTTGTAGTTGGATTTATTTTTTTAACAACTCTGACATTGTGTGTTAGTTAGAGAGATTATTTCAATTACCACTAATATAATTACTAATATACTTGGGCTTAATTCTACCATTTTAATTTTTTCATTCATCTCAACAATTTTTATTTCCTTTGTTACTCCTTTTCTGCATTTTTTGGATTAAGATTATTTCAATTTGGTTCCCCTATTAAAATTTTAGTTATACTTTTGTATCATTTTTAGTGGCTACATTTACATATTCTAATAAAACTTAGCTTAGTATCTTACTGCTTTATGAACAATTCAAGAATTCACAATAGTTTTTACTACATTTATTATCTTGTCTCCTGTGTTTACTATTTTATAATAAATTTTACTTGTTCATATGTAATAGGCCCATAAAAAATTTTTTATAGTTGCTTTAAACAGTCAATATTATTTCACATTTATTCACATATTTCTAGAGTTTTTATGTCTTCTTGAAATTATGTGTTTCTAGTTGGGACCTTTGTCTTCATCCTAAGTATTTTCTATGATATTTTCTACAGTAAGGATATGCTAGTGAGAAATTCTTCCTACTTCTGTTTGTTTGAGAATGTCTTCATTTTACTTTAATTTTTAAGACTATTGAGAAATGGCAGTTTTTATTTTCAGCTGTTTAACTCTGAAATTCCTTTATCTTTGGGCTTCCACGGTTTCTTATGAAACTGTATTTCTTCAGCTATCATTCTTATTATTTCTGAAAGTAACATAGTTTTTCCTCTGGTTGCCTTTGAGATTTCATCTTATATTTATTTTTTACCTATGTGTCAATTATTTGCGTAGATGTGGTTTTCTTTGCATTGTCCCGGCTTATGTCTTGCTGAGCTTTTTGACTGTGCAGGTTGAGGTCTTTTATCAGTTTTGCAATGCTCCTGGTCATTGATGCTTCAAATGTTGCTCCTTTCCCATTCTCTACTTTCTCTCCTTTTGGAACTACCTTTACTTATATATGAGATTTTTCACTGGATTTCACATGTTGTTTCTCACTCTTAATTTTAAATTTAGTTGATGTGATTAAGTTGAAAAAATTCTATTCTAATATCTGTTAGTTAACTAATCCTCTCTTTTTTGAGCAATCTAAGTCCATCCAATAAGTTTTTTATTTCAGATATATTTTTCAATTCTAGAATGCATATCTGGCTTTATTCTTTAGATTTCACTTCTCTGCTGGTTTTCCATCTTTTCATCCATTTTGTCCATGTTTTTCTTTATTTCTTTGGTATGTTTATAATAATTATTTTATTAACTTCAATATTTGAAAAATCTGTAGGTCTGATCCTATTGTTTGTTGTTTATTTGACTAACAATCTCATTTTAATATTCATCAGTCTAGACTTTTTTATTATTTGTCAAACATTATATGAATAAGAATCAAGGAGTTTCTTTTCTACTCTTTGATTTATCTACTGAAGATCATGCACCTTTGGTCTGTCAGGCATGCAGAGTGAGAGAGAAATAGATCAACCCAATATAATAACGAGAGTCTTTGGTCACACCTGACCTGATAGGAACAGCTGGGTGCCCTGATAATTACAGAAATACCAATACACAATGAAGGGGACTCCCGGGGGCTGGGAATTGTTCTGGCCAACTTGACAATGGGTTGAGAAGAGATAGGAATGGCTCCTGATGGAGAGACAGGGCACCTGGCCTCCCCCTTAGTTTGATCCTCCCAAGTATCAATTCTTCCCTGGGCATTTTGGGAACCCTGCTATGACCAGGGTCTCTCAAGTAGTTCCTGAGTATCTCTGAAGATACCCTCACTGGCTAGCAATGACTGTGTTGCCTGTTTCTTGTCTTTCAAAGGCCTGGATTCTGACTTCCAGAGCAGGCTCATCAGAGTTCAGGGATGTTCAAAGGAGACACTGGGTTCAGAGCTCAAAACGGCTCCTAATGTGGTCTCCATTGGAAATTTTCATACCGCATTTTTATGTGTGGTTTTCCATATCTCTGCATTTGATGCTTAAAAACAGACACGTTTTTTCTGTCTCATCTGGCAGCTCATTCAGGGGAGCCCTGTGAATAGGAAGGTTCCTGGATCTTTTACCTTGGTGCCAGCTTCTGCTTCGTTCCTCGGTTGGGGGGGGGGCGCTCAGAAGGCTCTGTGCACGTGTGGCTCCTCTGCTCCCGTCCACCCCTTTCTTGTTGAGCATCAGCCTCTCCTTCCTCTTTGAGTGGGGAGGTGCCCAACTCACCCCAGCTCTCACCCTCTGTGAGGCTCTGGGTTTTTCTTTCCATTTCTGGAGGTATCAGGATGGCCCCATGGCCATGTTCTTTTGGGGCTCTGCCCATCAGGTGCACCTGGCAGAGTCTGGCAGACGAGCAGAAGAGAGATGACCCCTCATGCACTGGAATGGGGGTGGGGAGTGAAGGTTAGGAAATGTGGTGTCTTTGCTGCACCACTTCTGTGTTTTTTCCAGGTCACTTGATACGTGGCATATGAGTCTATAGGAAATGAGTCTGAAGCTGTGTTTTTGGGGATATACAGGAACCAGCAGCCAGTGACACCTTTCAGTTCAGATCCCTGATATTTATTCTAAATCCTTCTCTGACCCATTCTGAAAATGTCACTGAAAGTAATTATAATTTGTGTACCATCTAAAATAGGCCTAGCACCATGTTAGGCTTTTCTTTTGCCTTAAAATTCCAAAAACATTTGTGAGTTAGTTAAACCTCTCACAGCTCCCTAAGTGTACCCCATATGCTATGCTGTGCACATAGAAGGAAGGGAAGCTGAGCCCCAGATGCAGGCACACCAGACATATTTAGATGTCAAAGGGCAACCCAGGACAGGGACTGGGTAAAGCCCAAAGCCCTGGAAAACTAAAGTGTCCACAGAGGGGTTCAAGCACCATGCAGAGAAGTGGACAGGGAAGGCTTCTTGGAGGGAGGGGCAGGAGCAGGTCCCAAGGGACAGGGTGGCGGCAGGGGTAGATCTTCCTATGCAGGGCACAGTGGGAGTGACGGTGGCATCTGGGAACCCATCCAGGGACACTACACAGCCACAGAAGAAAAGGGGCTCAAGATCACCTCATTCAATCTGCTCAACTGTAAGACGAAGAGACCAAGGTGTTTATGGGGACAGGGCCTTGGCCAAGATCACATGACAGAGAAACCAGAGTCTTTCCTCTGCAGTGGTCACCACAATTGCTCAGGAGTGGGGTCTGAATGGGGTCTTTCTACACATTGGTGGCTTGTCCATCAGCTTCATAGGTGCCCTCCTCTCAGCTCGGGCTTTGTGGAAGAAGCATTTTCTTTATGTGGCTTTTCCTTAAAGCCCAACCAGTCTAGGTGACTTACTATACCAAGGATTAGTCATACCTATATCAGGACTAAAGAACCCTAAATCTGCACGCTCCACCCTGCATTTCGCAGATGGGGAAACTGAGACCAAAGAGGGCAGGTTGGCAGGGCTCTGTCTTCCATCCAGGTCATCCTCCTGGGCATCCCAGAGGACATTTGGCCCCCTCCCAGGGGGACAGGCTGAGGACACCCCTACTTCCATGGGATGGCCCAAGCCAGAGCAGAAGTCGGGGAACAGCAAAGGGCACAGGAACCGCACCTCACTTTCAGATGATCCTCTCAGCTATCACCCATTCCCCCTGAAACAACTCGAGGAGAAGCAGCCCCTTATCACTGCCGCCTCTTACTCCAGAGAGCTCTGGATGTCCCATCAGCGTCACAGCCCGTGGGGAAGGCTGCACCCTTGCTGGAGGCAGGATGAGAGGGAAGCAGAGGGCTACTTAGGGATTTGAGACAGGAGCAGAGGGCTCTGGCCCTGGGTCATGTCTGAAATGAGGAGGAGGGACCCCACTTATCTGTCTTTGATCTTCCCTATTTTATGGGGAACGCTTCAAACCAACTGGGAAGTAGGTGGAGAGGAGAGAACTGAACTTGCCTCTGAGATGCATTGATATTTTCTCTTTACATTACCCACTGGGCCAGCTGTTTTTGTCTTTGAAAGTCTCAATTTGGAGAAAGGGCTCCTGAACTGAACAGGATTTAGGGGAGGGGATTCAGAAATGACAGTTTCTGGAACTGCAAAAAGGTTGTGGTGTTTATAATTCATCTGAAAGATGGCCAAGGATGAGAGGGAATAGAGTGCATCTGTGTTTGTGTGTGTGTGAGAGTGAGGGAGTGCACGTAAACATGTGTGCGAGTGTGTACAAGTGTGTATGTGAACACCTGTGTATGTCTACATGTGAGTGCATCATGTGAGCATGTGTGTGTGTATGTGAGTGCATGTGATTGTATGTGTATGTGTGAGGGTGTGAGTGCATGTGTATGTGAACATGTGTGTTTATGTGGGTGTGGATATGTACAAATGTGCCTGTGTGTGAGTGCATATGTGTGTGTGTGTGTGTGTGTGTGTGTGTGTGTGTGTGTGCGCGCGCGCTGCAGGGGTGAGGAAGTGACAGGGCTGGCGCTCAGATCAGAAACCTGTGGCTGTTTAGCGCTGTTCTCTGCACCACTGAGCCCGAGGGGTGGTGTCTTTACCATAACTAGGCACTGACACTGCCCTGTGCCCTGCACGTCATTTTCGGAACCTGGGCAGGTCAGATCACAGACAGCAGGACCCGGGGAAAGGGACAGGTGCCTGCTTCAGGCCAACTTCAGTCACCTTCAGGCCATCCTTCAGCAAGTGCCGTGTGAGGGTCATAGGAGGGTCTGGGTGAGGGTGGGCGTGAGCATCTGGGGACCCAGGCAGAGCCACAGGGGGCCTACACTTCCAGCAGGGGAGAAGGACGGTGAACAATGAAGGTCGTGGCCTGTAGTGACGTGTGGTGCCAGGACCTGAGCTCAGACCAGGGCATCCTCCACTCGGGTGGAAGGAGGTCAGGACAGTGCGTGGAGGAGGAGACACTTGACTCAGGCCACGGGGCGGGGACCGGCACGCAGGAGGAGCCCGTGCGGTGTCTGGGAGCAGAGACCTTTGCGTGCAGCTGGGGGTGCTGAGCGGCTGCGGATGCAGCCGGAACTCTTTGTTGGGCCCCGGGTGCGAAGAGGCTAAAGGCCGGCGCGCGTGTCCCGCTTCGGTTCCGAAGAAGGGAGCAGTCACAGGGGCGCCCCGGCTGGGGAACGAGGGCAGTTGTAATGCAGCCCGGTCACCCAGGGCTCAGCCCCACAGGGAAGTGGCCACAGCTGGTGGTCGTGGCCACGGTGTGCCATTGTGCCCAAGCTCCTGACGTCGCCGGTCGGTTTGCAGATGGGCCAGGAGGCTGTGGCTCCGGGAGCAGTTGTCCCAGCAGCTCAAAGCGTTAAACAGGCCTCTGCAGCCTCACCCCTCAGGGGCGACGGTGCCCCAGGGTGGCGGCCCCAAGGTGAGAGGCTTCTCCATAAAGCGGATGAACACGATTTCAGGGTAAATTTCCTCCCGTGATTGTATTTCATTTTAGAGCCATGGATAATATCGCTATTCTTTCCACACCAGTGATATCGCTGCCTCATTTGCATTGTTCTGCGCGCGTCTCTGCGCGAGCTGAGACTTGTCTGCGTCTGTAAGTGGTGTGTTGAAAGGCAGGAGCAACAGCCAAGGTCAGTCCCCGTTCCCGTTCCCTGCTCTCTGCTTATCAAGGCCCTCCCTGCAGGCAGGAAGGCCTTCCTGGGGGCAGACGTGTCCTCCCCCCAGGCCACACACCTCCAGGACTGCCACCCATAGTGGTCTCTGCCTGAGGAAGGGGCATTCACGTCCCTAATGCGCTCTTGCCCTGATGCCGAGCACTCTGTGTTGCTCAGTGCACAGGACAGCCCCACGTCTCAGTTGAGCAAGGGCCCTGGAGCATCCGGCGCTGAGAAGCTGGGACCGCAGGGAGGACTGTGGGAGGCGGTGTGGCTTCCTGGAACAGCTGGCTCTGGAGTCAGGTAACTGGGTCCAAATACCTCTCTGCCACTGTGGGGGTGACCCTGGGTGAGAGACCACGAAGTCTCTGATCCTGTTTCCTGATCTGAAATGCAGAGTGGACATCCGGACAGGGCTGTAGGGAGGATCCAATGGTAAGGAGGAGAATAGACTTTACGAATCATAAAGTACAACACAAATGTCACTTGTTAAGAGGCAGTGAAGTATAGCAGTTCCAAGCACAGCCTTTGAAGCTGCACTGTCTGGATTTGAATCTCAACTTTGCCACTAATTATTCAGGCTCATTGGTGAATTACTTGTGTCTCCAATGCCTCCCTTGGAAAATGCACTGTGCTGCTCGGGTCTCCTTTTGGGGAAGGACTTGCTCCCCGATAAGAAGTGAGGTCAGAACACAGCCTCCAGCCCCCTGGGTTAGCCTGACTGCAGAGAGCCACCTTGCCTGAGGTCACGGCCTTGCCTGAGTGGCCCAGGGAAAGCCTGAGCCAGGCCGGGGTTCGGGGCGTGCCCATCTCAGCTGGTACAGGATAACCCTGCCATGCAGTGCCCACCCCAGAGCTCCCTCTTGTGTGGGTCAAGGCTTTGCAGGGCATACTCTGTGGTCAGAGTTCTCCGTCCTCTGCCCAGTCCTACTCCTCTGCCCTTGACAGGTGCTGATCCTTAAGACGCAGCTTGCACCCAAACTCCATCTCAGTTGGGGTCTGGTTCCAGAGAACTTGGCAGCTTCCTGGCAAGTAAACATGCAATGCATAAAGCTACTGGGATAGGTAGGTGAGTTCATAGATTCCAGAGATTTTGAGCAGTGTCTGGCTCATGGTGCTATTTTATTGTTATTAATTATTGCTGTGCATCGAGTACCCACTCTGTGCTGGGCTCTGCCACGCCAGGCCCTCTGCCCCGTTGCAATACTCACAGTGACCCCACAAGGAAGTACCGTTGTCCCCACTTTACAGATGAGGAATGCAAGGCTTAGGGAGGGTAAGGGTCTTGCCCGCTTCCAAATTCTAGTAGGAGATAGAGC
>RJWJ010030575.1:0-19806 GCA_004363605.1 Indri indri | reverse complement strand
CACAGCAACCTCAAACTCCTGGGCTCAAGCAATCCTACTGTCTCAGCCTCCCGAGTAGCTGGGACTACAGGCATGCACCACCATGCCCGGCTAATTTTTTCTATATGTATTTTTAGCTGTCCAATTAATTTCTTTCTATTTTTGGTAGAGACGGGGTCTCGCTCTTGCTCAGGCTGGTCTCGAACTCCTGAGCTCAGAACGATCCGCCCGCCTCAGCCTCCCAGAGTGTTAGGATTACAGGCGTGAGCCACCGCGCCCGGCCAAATGTTTTAACGTATTTTATTTAACCCCAAATATCATTTCAACATGCGATCAATATTTCTTAAAAATCAGTGAGGTATTTCACATTTATGGCCCGTCTTAGTTTGTATCAGCCATGTTTCAGGTGCCCACCAGTCACATGTGCCTAGTGGCTGCTGTGTTGGACCCTGCGGGTTTAGAACTTAAAATGCAAAGGCTTAGCATCTGGTTTATAGGCAGTGAGAAAAAGCTGAGTAAAGTATAATTTAAAAGTGAAAATATTGGCCATCTTCTCTTTTATATATTCTGATTTTGGCTTTGGGCAAAATTAAAACTTCATTACACTAGTGATAAAAAAATAATAAAGATTCTGTTTGTGTTACTTGGTTCGTAATAAAAAACCGGGGGTTTTATGTATTCGCTTTGTGCTTGTATGCATACGCATGTGTGCGTGCGTGTGCACACGGGTGTTGTGTTTGCTAAGAGTTTCACTCAAGAAAACAGATTGTTTACTCTGTGTTATGCCTTGAAAGATGCAGCCGAGGTGGATGGCGTGCGGCCTACACCTGGGCACCCAGAACTCAGGCTCCTCGACACTGCCTGGAGGAATTGTGTGCTCAGGCTCCCGTGGGGCTGTCAGTCGGAACAAGTGGTGGTGTGTGAGCGTGTTGAAAATTATGGCAGCAGCTAGGGGGAACATCCATCTCTACGCTCCCTAGATCACTCTCAGCCAGAGAAGACACGGCTCTTGTTTTTGATCGACTGTTTATTGCCTTATTCTAACGTGTGGTTTTGAGGTCACCTCTGTCGAATTAGTCTAATGGTGGGAGTGTTTAAGCTTAAAAAAAAGTGAGTTAGAACTGTAGCTAACTTTGTGTAAAACTGATGATGGGCCGGAAAAATACCTTTGGGCTAAGCAGAGGAACGAAGGCTTTTTCCTGGGTAGTAGGGTAAAGTTACCTTTGATTTTATAACCTTTGGGGTTACTGTACTGATATCTGTCACTTCCGAATCTGTTACAGCAGCAAACTGAAATAAATGATCTTACATTGTATGCATGTTTTGTTGTGGGAAATGGTGCTCTTAGAAGGGTGACATTGTCACTCTGTGACTTCCGTGAGTTTTATTACACATGGTACACGGAAAAGCGTGGGGAAACTTGGGTTGAGGATGTGGCTGTATTCTAAAGTCTCAGCCTAGTGGCTTATGCTTCCCATGCCTGCTCACGGGCTCTGAGAACCGAGTCCCTCTGAAGATGTTCTTGTTGAGTAGCCACTAGATGGCAACCTGTGGTTCCGGACAGGGTGACTCAGAGGCCTTTTTCCCTGATGGTGATTAGTCCAGAGGCTCTGCGGGGACAAGGTCCCCTTTAAAGGGGGTTAAACTCTTTTGTTTACAGTATCAGCTCTAATCCCAGGTAATCATTCTTAATGAGTACATGCAGTAGAAATATTACTTCATGCGTTTCATGTTTAAAACACAAGAACTGTTCATTTCTTACACGTTAGACGTGATCTCTGAGCATCTTTAAGACAAAGGGACGTCTTTTTGCCAGGGTGGCTGGGCTGTTCCAGGCATGCTACAGAACTTCACATTTCACCCTGCAGCTCCGCCCAAAGACTTGCGGCTTATTTATTTTAACTATACAGTAGTTACCTAAATGAGTGGTTCCTGCTCCTGAATCCATTGAAACAAGTAACTTCTCTTCATTGGACAGGACTAAACTAAGCTGCCAGTCAAAACCTGGCCAATTTCCTATGGCGTTGGTCCTTGACCTACCTTTCCAGGGAAGAGCAGGGATCTGGGCCTCATACTTTGGGGTTAGCTAGTTTCCCTTCTCTTTGACCCTCCCCCATTACAGTGATTATTTATATACACACCATTGAAAACTTGAACCCTATGGTAGAGTAGCCAATGTCAAGTAAGCCCTGCCTCCCAGACGGACTCCTGCTTACTGCATTCTTGGGGGTCCTTCTGTCTCCATTGCCCCTCATATGGGTCTGGCAGCAGATTTCTAACTAGGATCTCAGTATCTCCTCTTTTCCTTTCCCAAATCCTGCTCCACAGAGATCCAGAGTGAGGGTCTCAAGACGCAAGCCTGATCATGGTCTCTCTTATGGCGGGAGGTGGCTTCCATTGTTCCTAGGATTTCATTTTAAAAATCCTCACTGTGGACCACAAAAGCCCTTTATGTGCTGACCCTACCTCTCAGCCTCGTCTTGTGCCTGTTTCCCTCTTACTCTGTCCACTCCACCGACAGTGGTTTTCTTTTAGTCCCTTGGACTTGGCATACTCCCTTCTGCCACTGGGCCTTTGCACATGCTGTTCCTGATATCTGGAGAGCCCTTCCCACCTCTCCAAAAGCATTTAATTCCTCCTTATCTTTTGGCTTTCAGCTTATGTGTCAGTCCCTTGAAGAAGTCTTTTCTGACTTCTAAAATAGTTTTAATCTTTTTTATTTTCCAACATGAGAAAGAAATGGCATTCTAAATTGTTCTGTTCCATAGAAATTAAACATTTACTCTAATTTTTGGCTCTTAGATAGTTCATCATCTCGATAGGTCACAAGGACTTATTTGTAGTTAGCTACAGAAACGGAGCTTTCACAAATTTATTGCTGAGAATAGATTAGTGTGCTTTATTATGAACCATAGTTTATACAATTTGCAAAATATTTATATTGATAATACTTGGTATATGTATTGTCTATACTTAGTAGTAGATAAAAGCTCTATAGAGAAATACGAAGGTACATATTTAGCACTGAAAAGTTTTAATATTGCTGGTGAAAATGGTGACTCGATTCTCATTTTTAAGAGCTAGATATTGCAAGCAGAAAGTTAATTTGTAAAAATATAACCAATTAAGTGTATTTCCCTATGAAAAGTAAATCACCTGGTAAAAATAGGTTATCATCACCAGGGCTCCATGGAGAAATGGCTGATTTCAAGTCTGGAGTAGGGAAAGAACAAGGTGAGCCGGAGCATCTTGTGCCAGAAAGCAAGGAGGTGCTCGGAACCTGGTGGGACGTGACAGGCGGACGCGAGGGCCAGCTTTGTGGCGCCGCTGCCTGGAGATCGTAACCAAGTGCAATACACTGAGTTAAGAGTGAAAAACCCTGAGTCTGGAAAATAAGAGAAGTGGCGCGTGGAGCTCTGCTTTGTAGAAGAATGATGGCCGATAAACGTAGGAGGAGTGATAGGATTAGAAAATCGCCATCTCGCGTCTTCAGATATAATGATTGATTCAGGCAGGCATCAGCAATGGATACGAAACCACTGTGTGCTGAGATGGGGGAGTCCACCCCCTCGTGGGGCCTTTAAGGACCATGCCAACGTGGCCACAGAAATTACACTCAGGCATATGAGATTAAAGGATTTTTTACTCTCAGGTCCTAGAGAGGGAGGCGTGTGACGCCATGCAGGGGGCCGTGTGGGAGAGGTGCCCAGGGAGTGGGCTCCACCGAGCAGGTGGGGCCCTGGGAGAGAGGACCGGTGGCAGGTGCCTTCACTGGGGTCGCGGGAGTACCCGAGCAGAGGGTGTTGAGGGTTTCATTGGTGTGTTCTTTTGTTTGTTTTTTATAACTCTTGGTCCCCAGCCTTTCTGGCAGACATTGGTGTGTTTGAATGTCACTGGGTCATAGTCAGTGGGGGCAGGAAGGGGGCCTTGTGGCAGGGGCTAGCCTTGTCACACGGGTACACCTGCTCTCCCGGGCGGGGTCTTCACAGCTTGTTTGTGAGAATGTTGGGACATCAGGGAAACAGGAAGTTTTAAAAAATGTACACGTTGAGTGAAAGGTTGTTGAGGAACAGGACATTCACGGTCTCAGGATGCCGTCCCACAGATGACTTATGAACACTGCTGCAAAAGAGAGGAAAGTGCTTTTAAACAGGGACTCTGGCAGACACCACCTTAACCATAGGAATCAGCTTAGTGTCACGAATAAGGGGATGGACGGACGCGGTGAGCCTCCTTCTGGGGTACACTGGGAAGGACACACGTCACAGTAGTGTTCTTGTCAGAAGTGTTCAACCTAAATGTAGTCATGGGGAAATTATCTGACAAAATGACATGCTGCAAAAACAGCTGGTCAAGTCTCTTTAAAAATTGACGTTGTCAAGACAGAAAAAGTCCAGGCACTGTTGTAGAGACTGAGGAGCTATGACAGCTGAAAGCAGTGTGTGATCTTTGATTGGATCCTGGGTTGAAAACAGCAGCTATAAAGGAAATTTGGGGAATAAGTGGGAAATTTGTGTGTGAATTGTATATTAGCTAAGAAGGTTAGCTAATATACAATTATTATATTTGGTATCGAGGTGTTTGGGGTGAAGATTCAATGTGTTTGCAGCTTTCAAATGGTCGGGGCAAGGTGCGCGTGTGTGTGTAGGAGTGTGCAAGTGTGGAAGAAGGTTCATTGCTGAGTCGAGGGGATAGGTGGGGGGTGCTTAGGATTCGCTCAACTTTTCTGTACATTTAAGATTTTTTTTAAGTGTAGATAAAATAGGTATCAACTTAAGGGTTTTTATTCTCTCCTCTGGTATTATGTTTATATTACTGCCCCAGTTTAAAAACAAAAAACAAAACGCAGGTCATAATTTGCCTTTATTCTGTTTTTCTAGATGTGATACAACAGAAAAACTCAGAAATACTTTGGATTACTTAAGATCATTATTAAATGATTCTACAAACTTTAAACTTATTTACAGATACGCATTTGACTTTGCACGGGTGAGTGTTCTGGAATCTCTCCAGATGTTTCCCTCTCTTCCCTCCCCTTTATTATTGCCTTTGGAGGTTTGTTTTTACATACCACAGCAAAGAACTCGAATAAGTCACTCCCAGGATGCTAGTTAGTATTTCTTCCTACATGTATGCTTTGTAAAACTACGTTTGGTTCTGGGCAAAAAGCTCTAGTGGCACCCCTTTCCTGGCTCTTGCGATTGGCTCGAAGTCATTTATACGTAGGCCTGTTCAAGACACTGTCTTGAATGTCTCTTAGATAAGCGTGGAAAAGCTTTTCCCTCTCACAGAACAACAAACCTTCATCCGTTGAGTTTACTCTAGAATAAGCTAATCTTATCTAATTCTGCTTCACTTTGGGTCCTGTTACTGTATTTGGAAATCATGTGAATTTCAAGCCTAAGCTAATTGTAATGAACATTAGTGAAACATAATTTTCTAATCATCATTTGGAAAAGTGGTTATCCTGTTTGTCACCTGGTGAGTTAAGTCCAAGTCTGTGAGAGTGAGTCCATTACAGTCAAGTGGAAACTTGCTTTCAGCCTGGTCACCATAGGTAGTGAATTCTGGAGTACCCGTTGGCATTGTATTCATCCAGAAACAATCCACAGCCCATGCAGTTATGGTTTGTTCTAGAGTGATGTTTTCTAATAGGTCTGTGTGTTTAGTGGGGTCAGGTGACTAGGCTTTCTTGATTGATTACATTTTTTTAAATAATGTTTTTCAAAGCAGAAAACTTGGTGACAAATGATTCTTTTTTTCCTTACTACCACACTGATTTTTTTCACCTTTTACTCTCTGCGGCTCTGCCAGTTCAGCACCAAAGGTTTATTCGATGGTGAATGTGGATGCATCTGCAATAGCATGTCGTTCTCTGTGGTGCCCTCATTTCTGCATTCTTCCATTATGCAATTTTCTAATAAAATCAAAACATGCATAGAAATTTGTGGGTATTAGAAATGATAAGGTAAAATTCAGATACTGTGTTTGACTCAGTGGCACTCTGTGTAATTGTATATACAAGTTATTTGCCAGACGTTTGCAGAGTAGGTGCGTGGTGTCTCGGACTATAAATAATCGGTCACATGCGACCCCCGACCCCAAGCCAGCTGTTCCTCGTAGCACAGGCAGAAGCTCACTTAGAGGCATCATAACTTCTCCACCAGAATCAGCTCTGTTCTCTGACTTCCTTGTTCAGGGGTCAGAGTTCTCCCAGATATCTGCTGTACTTTAGATCCAGGTTCCGTTTTACTTCTCCCTGGCTTCCATCCCGTTCCTGGCCAGTCACCGTGGCCCCTCTAGCGAGGGCTCCTTCGGTCGCCTATCTTGGTGCCTCTACCACGGCCCCACCCGTTGAGGCCCTTGTTCTTCCAGTGGGCTCGTTTCCACGTTCTTTCACTTTGATCCAGAACTCGCCTCAGCAGGGTGGCGTTCCTCCTCTTCCAGCCCCTGTCGCTGGGCCCTTCCCGCTCTCCAAGCCTTCAGCGCCTTCCTTTGCCTCTCTGTTAACATGCGCTTCCCGGTGCACACGGGACGCTTCTGCGGCAGCCCTGGGGGCAGCCAGCGCGGGGTCAGTCTGCCTCTCAGAGGAGGAGGGCGGGCCTCAGATGCGGAGAAATTTGACCATGGTCTGGCTGTTCGTGGACAGTAGATCCAGGACTCAAACTGAGGTTCTCTTACTCCAGGTCCGGTCTGTGGATCACGCCAGGCCCTCACAATCAAGTCCCACGGCCCCCCCGCCCGGCGCCTGTGTTGCGCTGACATTCCGTGCGCTGTTCTCACTGAACCTGCTTCCTGGCCTTTCGGCCTTTCTGCCTCCGGTCATGCTCGAGCCGCTGTCTGCCCTCCCCAGCTCTGTGCAGCGGGGAGGCCGCCCCTGCACACGGCCGCCTCGGGTCATCCTGCGCCTCCGTGGCCTTGGTGTTCGCTCTGCCTAGCTTTGGAATTTGGGTACAGGCGTTAGTTTTTCCTGGAAGATTGAGGGACTCTGTGGTTTCTTTCTTCGTATACCTAGTAACAGCCAGCCACAGTTCTTTGCTTTTAAGGAGAGTCTCCATAAATACTGGTGGATTAAGCCCTTTCATGTAATGATGAATAGCAACCACCCATGTTTAATCATTACTTAATTACCAGATAGATTCAGTTCAGCTAAAATATGCTGTAAGATGAATTTGTTAATTCATCCTTTTTTGCTTTCCTGTGTTTACCTGTATCTCACGTTTTGAGATGTTGTGTTTTCATTTGCATTCAGTTAAAAGTACTTTCCAGTTTCCCTTGTGATTTTTTTTTTTTTTTTGACCAATTGATTTCTTAGAAGTTTAATTTTTTTCCAAGCATTCAGGATTTTCCAGCTAACCTTCCTACTATTAATACCCAGTTTAGTACTGTTGTGGTCAGAGAATGTAACCTGTATAGTTTTGATCTGTTTGATTTATGGTCTAGATGATGATCTACTGTGAATGTTTGATGTGTACTCGAAAAGAATGGATGCTCTGCTGTTGTTCAGTGGAGTGTTCTGTGTCAGGTCGAGGCGGTTGGTGGTGTCGTCCAGGTCTTCTGTATCCCTGTTGATTTTTGTCCACTTGTTCTATCAATTACTGAGAGAAGAATTAACTAGTTATTTCTCCTGTCACCCCTGTCATTTTTTTGCTTCATGTTTTTTGAAGCTCCGATAGTAGGCTTAGACATACTAAGTACCGTTTCTCCTCCTGATGAATTGACCCTTTGCCGTTATGCAGTGCCTCTCTTCATTTCGGGTAGTATTGTCTGAAGTCTACTTTGTCAGATGCAAATATAGCCACTCCGACTTTCTTTTGATTAAAGACTGCGTAATAGGTTTCTTCCCATCCTTGTACTTTTAACCTGTTTGTTTCTTTATATTTAAAGTGAATTTCTTATAGATAGCATACAGTTGGGTCCAACAATATCTTTCTTAATTGGAATGCCAAAGCTACTCATATTCAATGTAATCGTTGGTATGGTTAAGTTTGTATCTTCTATCTTGTTATTTTTTTCTCTATTATTCCATCTGGTTTTTTGTTCCTTTTTTTTCTCTTTTCATGCCTTCTTTTGTGGATTTTTTTTTTTACATGATTCCATTTTATTTGTACTATTGTCTTATTAGATGTATCTCCATTTATTTTTTTCTAGTGGTTGCTCTAGTCTAGACTTTACAGTATACATCGTTAAATTTCACAATCCATCTTCAAATGGTCACTTCATGTACAATGCAAGAATCTTTACAACAGGATACTTTCATGTCGCCTCCCCATATTTTATGATGATGATGTACGTTTTATTTACTAAGGCTATAAATCTCACAATATGTTATCATTTTTGCTTAATAGGCAAACGTATCTGTTATTTAATAGTTACTCAGATATATACCATTTCTGTTCTCATTATTCCTTTTGTGTAGATCCACATTTCTACCTGGTATCATTTTCCTCTGTTGAAAAAACTTTCTTTAACATTTCTCATAGTACAGATCGCTGGTGTTGGATTCTCTAAGCTTTTATTTTTGCCTTCAACTTAGGAAGATACTTCTGGATGAGAGATTCTAGGTTGACACTGTTCTTTTGGTACCTCAAGGATGTCTCTCCATTGTCTTGGGTCATGATAGCTCTAAGTCCGGTGTCATTCTTACCTTTATTCTTTTGAACACAATGTCTTTTTTGTTTTGTTTTCTGACAGCTTTTATTCTCTTTTTACTGCCTTTTAGCAAGTTGATCATGATGTGCCTTGGCATAATTTTCCTTATGTTTATTCTGGTTGGGGTTTTTTGATCTGTGGGTTTATAGTTTATATTAAACTGGGAAATCTTTTAGCTGTTATTTTTTCAAATTTTTTTTCTGTTCTCCCTCTGCTCTCTTTATAGGATTACAGTTATACCTGTGTTAGAGTGCTTGATATTTTCCCACAAGCCACTGAATACCACATTCATTTTTTTCAGTTTTTGTCCTGTTCCATTTTGAACAATTTTTCTTACTGTGTCTTCCAACATTGATCTTTACTTTTGCAGTGTCGAATCTGTTGTTAATCCCAACCAGCATATTTTGCATTTCAGATACTTTATTTTTTATCTTTATAAGTCCCATTTGGGTCTTTTTTATATCTTCCATTTCTGTCCTCATCATGATAATGTTTTTTTCTACCTCCCTAAACATCTAGAACATGTTTATAGTAGGTATTGATTTAATAGCCTTAGTCTTCTGGTTCCATCATCTCTGTCATTTTGGGGTCCCTTTGTATTGATTTTTCTCTTGGGAATGGATCAGTTGCCCACCTTCTTTGCATTTCTAGTAGTTTTTTTGATTGGAGCTGGATATTGTGAATTTTATGTTGTTGGTTGCTGGATTTTGTTATATTCCTTTAAATAGTGTTGAATTTTTTTTTTGTTCTGGTGCATAGTTAAGTTTGATCCTTGGAAGGGCTGGTCCAGAGCAGCCTTTATTCTAGGCTGTCCACTAGTAGGGCAATACCCTTTTTGAGAATTCTACCCAATGCCCTGTAGGTTATAATTTCCATGCTGGCTGGTAGGCATACAGACTGTTCCCAGCCATATCTACACCCTAGGAATTTATGTTTCCTTATTCGCAGTGGCTCCTTCTCTCAACTCAGATAGTTTCCTCTCACATATACGCAGATAAGTACTTGGTCAAAGACCGGAGGCCATTCTGGAGACCTCCGGATCTCTCTGTGCGGGTTCCTCCTCACTAATATTTTGCCCCTCAAATTTCAGTTACCTTTGCCCCTCAAACTCCAAGCTCTGTCTTCTCCAACTCAGCAAGGCGGCTGAGCTCGGTTTGAATGCCCCCGTTTTTTTTTTTTGCTATGGCCTGGAAAGTACCTCCACAGAGTAAGCTGGTATCACCTAAGGCGTGCCTTGTTTTTTTCGCAGCGATTGCGGTCCTATGCTGCCTGTTTTCCAGTGTGTGAAAGCCATCGTTCCATGTCTGTTGTCCCGTTTTCTGGTTGTTTTTAAGTGAAAAGGGAAATCTAGTCTCTGTTACTCTGTCCTGGTTGGGAGCAGAATTCAAAACTTCTTTTGTCACCCACGATCTTTGTTTTTTTTTCTAGTAGAAAAATGGCTCCTGACTAATAATTAACATAGCAGACCTTTTAAAATCACACTTTAATGAAAATTGAACTTTCTGATACAGTTTTTAATATCTTAAATATTATATTGCTAATAACAATGATAAATAATATATTAAGCATTCTGAATTATACTTTAATATACCAGGAAAAAAAACTATAGCATAATAACTAAATAATTATAAAATGGCCCCTTTGACATCTCACCACCAAGACCGTGGTCCCAGGAGGTGATGGTTTCTTTCCTCACCTTGGAACCTGGTAGCCAGTTAAATACTACTTAGCTGTAAAGTTATATAAATTTTCTCCTAATTTTTCCTTGACTAGAACTTATTTGTATAGTTTTATGGATTTGGTGAAAATTGGAAATAGATCATCTGAAACAGGAGCCTCCGATATAGCACATCTGGATATCTAGATGTTTAACACGTTAACTGCCATGTGAGTTGTATTTAACTCACGCTAGTTTTGAGCCCGGGGCCTCGTGAGGCAGACGTAACTCACACATCTCTTTACCTTGAGCCAAGTGAACTATTTTTCAAGTTGCATATAACTCACACATAGAAAACAATAAAGAATAACAAATTTTTCATTCAGTTAGAAAGGATCGTTTTGTTTTCGAAGTTTTTATTCTATTTTTGTGATAAAACACTGTGGCCCCAAGGAAAAAAAATTTTTTTTTTCCTGGTGGGGCAGTCAGTGTGTTAAAGATTTATTTTTGTAATGTCAGTTTTACATTTACAATTAATTTCAGTTATAGTGTAAGTCGTTTGTGCCACCTAAGGACAAAAATGCTTAATTGTCACAACATCTTACAGGAGGACCTATACTGAAATAGGGTTATATAAGCAAAGGAACTATTTCTTTTTTCTGTCAGAGCTCCAAGTCAGACCTTAATAAAATTATATTACTTCTTAGAATATTCAGAGTAGGATTCTTTGGTTTTGCTGCTGTACTATTGGAGATCTGATACCATTCTGTAACTGCTGTTTTTAGTTTGTCTTTGGGAAGGCAGCAAGGTAGAGTCTAGTTACAGATTGTGGGGGGCGGGTACATTTTGGTGTATAGAACCTGTTTACTTCCTGTTTTTATTTGAAAAATGACACATTTTTTTTATTTATCTTAGAAAAATAAAATTTCTGAAATACATAACGTACGTATTTTGGGTGAAGAGGCGGGTAGGGAGAAGAGTTTTCATTTTCTTCTCCTTTAGCTTTGGTGGGTCTTCTAGGGCCGCTGACTGGCTCTTGGCAGGCTGTCTCAAGGTACTTTCTGCTTAGAGTCTGACCTTGGGATGCAGAAATCTATTGTTCTGACCCTTGTTCCTTGGTGCCACATGAGCAGAGGGTCACAGGATTGGTGTTGACAAGCGTACTAGTTTAATTTCTTGTAAAGAGCTTTTGGATGTCTTTACTCCTTGAATTTGTTACGGTGACTATTTTTTCTAAATGCCTATAATGTCGATGCCTGACAGCATCCTGGGAGGTTCATTTCACTTTTAATTGGGAACCCCTTTGCAGAGAATGCCATTAGGATCATTGTCATCAGAGAACCCCCTGGGAGTGCCTCCATTTTGATGTGTAGCAGGTTTTTGCTGTGGGGTCTCTTGATTGTGTCGTTCCCAGGAATGTCGAGTGTTTCTCGTGTGGTCATTTGCACTTAGCTGCAAGTCCACCCCAGGCAATGTTGGTTATCAGCGAGATGCCACTGTTCAGATGTGAGTGCATCCATAATATCTTTCTCTTGTTTGCTAGGCAGAAGATGGTGTTAGTGATTGCGAGCTGCTGGCTGGCACCCTTGCAGAGCAGGAGTAAGTGAGTGCGTTCAGCTTTCCGGTCCTGTGAGTCTGATGCCTTTCCTCCATGTTTCGGCATCACTGCCAAACATACGCGTCGAAACCCTTCATGATCGTCAGTTTGTCAGATGGTTATATTGTTGCAAAGAGTCTGTCCAGGTCCTTTGTATCTTTTTTTCTTTTCTGTCACCTTAGTGTATGTCCATTGTGATGGGGATATAGGCACCGATGGTGGTGGCAGAAGGCACATGTATATCACAGCAAGACTCGAGATTTTGGGTTTAGTGAATGATTACAAACTCTGCAAAAGGAAAACTTTTCCAGAGCGCCAGTGTTGTCAGCCCAGTGCTGCATGAGCTGTTGTTCAGCAAACGGACTTCGGCCCGGTCTTGTGGTGCCACGTGTGTTTCTCAGTGGTTCACTCGTTTTTCTTGTGGAGCGCTTGCCAGCATGGTGTGCCGTTGCCGTCTGCCACACCTGTGTTACAGGGCAGAGGAGTTTTTCCGTTTGCTCTCACAGTGCATCGCAGAAGCGTGAGCCCTTAAAACGCAACAAACCAAGAGGTTTGGTTGGTAAAAGGCAGGCGGTCTCTAGAGCACCTCTCCTCCCGTCCTCTTCTCCGCTGGGAGTGAGGGCTGCAGCCCTGAGCAGGATCGCATGCATGGCCAAGGCACAGGCAGAGAACGTTGTGGAAAGGAGACCCTACCTGGGTGCCTAGGACTGTGGAATTGGGACACCCCTGCCATCAGCAGACTTAAGTTGTGTGACTTCTAGCAGAGAAGGGTGACACAGAGCCATCTGACCTGTTCTATTCGTTACTAGCGCTTACACTTCACGACTGGGACCAAAAGATCTATTGTACATCTTCCTTAAGCAGCGTCTTTCTGTATCTTCATCTACCTTGTTTGCTATTGTCGAGTGAGGCCCTTCTATTCGCTGTATTTTGTTTAAGTCCCAGTTCAGTGTCATGGCTAGAGATTCTTTGTGTACTGAAGAGCACCTCACTGTCAGAGTCCTTGTGGTAGCAGTTGATTTTGTCAGGAGCTATGCGTGACTACATACGTGGCTGACAGTGGTCACGCACCATCCTTTAATTTGAACATTTAGATTCCACTCCCCTGGGAGAGCAGGCACTTTTCTCCCTTTGCGGAGAAGTACTTTGCACATTTCCACTGTAGTTAAGTTACCACGTGGAGGCTAGTTTTGGATATGTAAGGCTGTGGTCCCCAACCCCTGGGCCGTGGACTGGTACCGGTCCGTGGCCCGTTGGTAGCCAGGCAGCAGCTGCTGGCATCGCTGCCGGAGCTCCGCCTTACCTGTCCCCACCCTCAGGCTGTGGAAAAATGGTCTTCCATGAAACCAGTCCCTGGTGCCAAAAGGTTGGGGACCACTGCTGGAAGGTACACTTACAGTCCCAGGCCCTCTGTTCCTTTCCATAGAAACTGCCCACTTGTAGTTCTGGAATGGAAACAGGTAAAGATGGGAATGAGAAAGTAGGATCTTAATTGCAAATATAAGTGGAATGAGCTTAATCTGTCCATATTTGGGTTTATGTGCTTTTTCCTGGTTCCCTTTTGAAATGTTATCTTTCAGTTGGTTACTAGTTAGGGGCATTCTGCTAGGAGAGTCACATCTCAGAAACCCAAGGTAAGAAGGATACTGGGTAGATAAAACTGTTTTCCCCCAAAGTGGGTAGGTGAATATGTCCTCTGATTTGGAGAGAATCTCCAGAGCCCCAACATTTATTATGAGCTAAACTTAATTCCAGCATGTTTAGGTACAAGAAAAAAAATTATCAGTGACATCAAATTATTGGAAAAATCATTTTTATTAAGGAGACCTGATTCCTGAGCACGGGAGTCAAACCCTTTAAACTTTATTTAGTTAAGTTATGGGCTTTAGGGTCAACAATTATGATTTTGATAATTATCAAAAATGTGAAGCAAGTAATTGAGTTAGAGATTTGTATTTGTCCCATGAAATGATTGTAGATACTACATAAGCGATTTCGCATTAGTGTGAGCACTCAAGTGACGTGAGTCTTTCTCACGACGAGTTCCTGTATTACCGAAATGACCAAGCCTTCCTTTGTATCTGACGACCTCCCATCTCCCTCCCCAGTCTCGACTCAGGGTTTTTATGGTGTGTGATATATGAGCTGTTTACTAATTTGTTGTTGAAGTAAAATACCAAATTTGGATTACTGGAATTTATTATTTGGGGGCATCTGGCTCATCCTTGTTTTTGTTTGTTAAACAGGAGAAGGACCAGCGCAGCCTAGACATAAACACTGCCAAGTGCATGTTGGGACTGTTATTAGGAAAAATCTGGCCCCTTTTTCCAGTTTTTCACCAATTCTTAGAGGTACCAAATTGTTGTTTTATGAAATGTGTGTTTGCTTGCTTAGAACTACCAAATATACTTTATTTAACCATTTTATGTACTTTTTTGTTTGTTGTACTTTTCTGCCTGTAGGAATTTTGGTGACATAATTGCCGTCGGTCAGCAGCTACCTGTCTTCTTGGAGTGCATCTCTATGTGTTTAATGTCATGTTGCATCATTCCACGTACAAATGCATCAGAAACAGCCACAGCTCTGTCCTTGCCTCTCCTTTCTTGTCCTTTTAAAAGCTTCACTTTTGTTTAGATTTCCTGCTCTTTATAACAATAGAAAAAGAAGATTTACTTTCTTTTGACTTTAGATGAATTTCCACTTTTATTAAGCAAAGGTTAAAAAACAGCCATCTGCCTTCTTACTAAAACTAGGTTGTAATCTACTTAGTTACAATCTACTTTGCTTATCTACTCTCATCTCTAAGTAACATGAGGGCCAGTCTGAGTATTAGGCAAACTGACCACATCCCCTTCAGTTTAAATTGTTTTCAGATCTGTATCGGAAACAATCCAGCACCTCACTCCATCATTGTTGGTTGTTTGCTTTAAGTATTGATGATCAGACATTTCGAACTGATTATTAGGAGCTGGTTTTGTTGAAATGTCATCCTGCGGGGCCTGGTAGTATCTGGGATGTAAGTCTGACTCACTCGGGTTGTCACATGTGGCATCCTCCTTGCCCTCCCGCCCCAAAACCCTTTAAAAAAAATGTCCTTTGCTTGTAAGAACGAGGAT
Organism: Indri indri; assembly: GCA_004363605.1. NCBI lineage: Eukaryota > Metazoa > Chordata > Mammalia > Primates > Indriidae > Indri > Indri indri. Next base: position 4,805 of record RJWJ010030575.1, on the reverse strand, counting down.
GTTGGGTCTTTGAGGAAATCCTGGACCTTACCCTGACTCTAGCTTCGCTCTTGAAATAATCTTTCTTACAGCTTACTTTATGTAATAGTCCAGAAAAACTTACAAAATTCTTTGAGGACTGCTATTAAAAGTTCTTTTAACGTTACTAACAGGGACTCCTCGAGAAAGTTATAAAAACTGGTTTCAGTATAAGAAGTGTTTGTTTACCTGATAATCCGTATCTGCATCTGATCTGTTCTGATTGCCCTGATACCCCCGTGAGATGAGTCAGCACCATTTGGAAAATAAATGGAGGTAGTTCCTTGTTCTCAGAGAATGTAGCAGGACTTGCGCCTGAGTGTAAAGAGCTCGTACACTCGGAAGACCTGGCCGTGAGGAAATTCGACTCTGCATGATTCTAGGCGCATCATCAACTGTTTCAAGACTGGCCTTTGCTTCTCGTTGCTTAGAAAGTTAGACTTGTAGTCTGTGTTTTGTTCCCTCTCTTACATTAATTTGCGGTTTTCTTTTAAAAGGAGATAGTAATCCTTCCATTTCAACTTTCCTTGCATTCGCGTCCTCAAAACCATCGGCTCAACTCTCTTTGCTTTTTATGTACTTGTATTGTTTTACCGTGTTCCCGGTTTTAGTGGTGAGGATTTGAAAGTTGTTGGTTTTGGATTTCATCTTTAAATCTTTATACAAGGATACTGTATTTTCAGATATATATATACGGCACATTTCTTGTCTAAGAGGAATAGAAAAACTACTTCACAGCTCTTCTAGTTTCTTTTATGATCAGATTCTAGTTGCGAATTATTAGAACAGCAGTTTTCTTCAGTGACAAGAGCACCTAGGTGTGAGACCACTCGCGGCGCTTAGCGGTTCTCATGGCGTGACCTGCTCCTGCATGTGCTCTAAGACGACAGCTTGGCCATGGGCAGTGCTGATTATGTCCGGGGTCATTGATGGGAACTCCTCTTTAGTGAGCACGTACTTTGTGCCAAGCACTGCGTGAAGTGCTTTACATAAATTATGTAAATTATCTCTTTTAATCCTTACAACGTCTCCCCATTTTATATAAAAGGTATTATCTGCATTTTATATAAAAGGACTGTGGCAGTCTAGAAGCTTCACTTCTGGGGATACGAAATCATGTTTCTTTGATGTGCTTGCCATTTTGTGTTGAGCTGTAATGAAAATTGGCATCTCAAATTCTGCTCTTGCTCTCCCTCACGGTCCTCCGAGATCGCTGCTTAACGCAGCTCAGAGGGAAAGCGTTAACCTTACGTGAACTGTATTTAGTTGATTCATGCAGCAATTGAAACCATCGCACCTGTTCATTTTAAGTGTCAGTAATTCGTATTACTTTTCCCTCCATCAGCAATCAAAATACAAAGTTATTAATAAAGACCAGTGGTGCAATGTCCTAGAGTTTAGCAGAACAATTAACCTTGACCTCAGCAACTACGACGAAGACGGCGCGTGTAAGTACTGGCGCCTCTCTCGCCCCCCCCCCGCTTGCGTTTGTCCCAGCCTTGCCGGGAAAGCCTCCGAGCCACGCTGTTTTCTCTCTCCCTCTCTCCAGGGCCGGTTTTGTTGGACGAGTTTGTGGAGTGGTATAAAGACAAACAGATGTCCTAGGACTGTCCGCGCAGCAGCGAGAGAGTCACTGTTACCAGTTTTGTCACCCATTAGCCATAAATCGCTGTTCGTATCCAAGCGCATGCTGCTTTTCTTGCACTGTCTCCCTCGCGCAGGGACATGTCGGTGTTTGCCACTGAGCGGGCCCGCTCCGCTCGCTGTGTAGCACGGTTCTCTCGGAGGGCTGCTTTGCAGTGTGTGTTCACACTACAGATTGGTGAAGTTGCCAGCGTCCTCACTGTGATGATGTGTATATTGCTGTTTAAATTTTGTATATGTGTATAAAAAGAAAAAGCTTCACCTAGAGATTATTTCTTCAAAAATGTATTGTAAAAATAATTTTGTGGCATATTTCTAGTCCCTTTTTTTCAAATGAACCAGTTATCCTCTGTTTGGTCTCAAATGTAGCATTTCAGCAAACAAGACAAAACAGCTGTGACCTGAGTAAACATTGCCAGAATGACCTTACTGTCCGAGAGGCCGACTTCTGGAAGGAGGTGGGAGTCCTAACTTTTCAGAGGCAAATGCCAAATATAATTTGGTTTACTCAACAATATCAGCATTTTAAAATGACGAAAGTTATAATTATTTGAACATATAGACACGTAACATGCCACAAATCATTCCTACCATGCAAGGTTTAGTTTTTTTTTTTTAATAGTTTTTTGTTTTTTAATGTTAAAACTATAGTAGCTTGAATATAGGTACAAATGAACAAATTCAGATTGCACCTTTTTTTTTAAAAAAAACGGGGTTTAAATTCCTGTAAACATTCTTTCTTTAATGGTTTTTCTCTTTTTCCTTTTTCTCTTTTGTGTTCTCCTAGCCAGTGTCTGTCTGCTGGCGCTCTCTGTGCCACTCTGCGTAGATTCACTCTGCCTCCTCGTGAAACCTCATGGTTTGCTGGCAATTTGTAAATGCAGAGCACTTTTAGTTGTGGCTTGAATTTTTAGTTCAGCTTTTATGGTGTCTAATTTCTAGTTTTTTGAGAAAAGAACCATACTACGAGTGAGAGGTGTTTTGTTTTGTTCTAGTTTGTTTTCCTCGTTCGTTTCTGTCATGCTGGGCTTTTCCTGGCAGCACGTCCATTGCGGGCAGTGGACATGTGACCACCAGCATCGAGATGGCCCAGTTCTCGCTAGGACCTGTCTTGGAGGGGCCACTTGTCATTACCTGAGTCATTTGTACAGAGGGGATAGCCATTATTTATGTGGATGAGGAAACAAGAGTAAAGAGGATGGTGTTTTTAGGTTTATATTTTATGTCTTTTTTCTTTTTTGGCCTTGCCCTTCTTGAGGAAACGTAGAGAGAACGTGTTTTCACCCCAACATCCTGGTGCTATTGAATGATACTGATTCAGTCCCTAAAGTTCTGTGAAAACACAACAGTCTAATGATTTGACCAAGTGAAAAGCTAATGGTGCATTTGAACGAGTGGGTGCTGTAGTTGTCAGCAAGATCCTTGACTGAGCATGTGATGATTGGAAGAAGTTTGGATTTTTTGGAAATGTGGCCAAGAAATCTTTTAGGTGACATATGAACCTTTAAGTGGCATTAAATGAGCAAAGCACACAGACAATGCTACTCTCGACCACTGTTACGGTTTCTTTGCAAACAGTGTTCAGATTTCCATATTATTTTTTCCCTGACGGAACCACCAAAGACAGAAACTTTGTATGTATATACAGTGCGTGTGCATATGCAAAATCATGGTATGGTAGAATGCAACTGCTTTTTTTCCTACCAAATAGAAAGATTTGGTTTGCTGTGAAATAAACCAGAAGTTTTAAAAACTCTGTAGTGATTAAACATACTTAACCATTCCTTGTTTGTAGACTGACTTTTAACCTTACAAATTAATACCAGTTTGCATAAATTAATACCTGAAAAGACAGAAAATGTTGATGGCAAACAATAGCTAGCGAGACGAATGTGACGGATGCATGTGTATTGCAGAGGTGACTGGCCGTGGGCAGGTTCGGATCTGTGGACAAGTGATTCGTTTGTAAAAGTACCCCCAGAAAGTTAAAAAATCACACTTTAAAGGCAACGGTTTTAAATTTGATCAACTGTAGTTTTGTTTAAAGCAAACATAAATCATAGGTAAAATTATTTTAAATGTTATGTTAGAATCTGGAACTTTTTTTCAACACGAAGCACAGTTAATCCTCGTATGAAAGAATTGTTACAAGGGGGAGACGTTACATTTCATCCACAGTGAACGTTTTGGTGACAGGAGAAGAACTCAAGTAAACGCTGTTTCATGGTGTGTGATGTGGAAGTAAGTACTCCAAAGGGATGATCTTGCATATTTAGAAAACTCCAAATAATCCTTCAACTGCCTTGAAAAATAAACCTCTGTGACTACTGATGGCAGATTGCTTGCCCTTGGTTTTCTTGATTTTACGTAGTTGTTTTTAAGGGGAGAAAAAAGGGTTGGACAGAATAATAAGATACATTTTCTTAAGAATTTCCCTGAGTTACACAAAACTGAACCGTCACCGACAGCTTGTCTACTGGCTAATGTTAAGTAATCAGGGTGCCTTCCTCTGGTTTTTCTTTAGTACCGAAGTCTGCACCCTTTCTCCTTCTCCGTTGTGTTTTGAGCTCCACACTGCAACACTCTGTCGTGATGGAATACAACTCCTAGATGTTCACTGCTGCGCTAGGTCAGAAATTTCATTGTTTCATTTGCCACAAGCGTCTACTGTAACGTTACGTGCACCTTTTCTGAAGCATGAACTCTGAATTACGTTTTTATAAATCTGACTAGACAAACCTCTAGATTCTGGTTTAACAACAGATTTCTTTCACCTCTCAGTCTCTATTTTAACAGTGCTTTTGAAGTTTATCCAGAAAGCTTTCAAAGATAGTTTGTGCCCTTGGATTTTGTTCTTACAACTGCTAAAATACCTCTGTAAGCCTTATCCTTTATTCTTTCAAATGTTGTATAATAAATGTATAGAATTCATTGACCAACTAAAATGTTGGGTGTCTGTAAATGAGACCAAAATGTGGATTGCTTTTTTTCATAAACTAATTTCTGTCGGGGGTTACTGTTAAATGAACAGCAGCTAACCTATAACTGTGAATGCTTCGTGTCGTCGGTACCTGCGTTACATCCATACAGTGTGCAAGTCCTGTGACTCCAGCTTGACTAAAACAATGTCACGCCACCTAACT
>RJWJ010030574.1:0-19808 GCA_004363605.1 Indri indri | reverse complement strand
AGCCTAGCTCACAGCAACCTCAAACTCCTGGGCTCGAGCAATCCTACTGTCTCAGCCTCCCGAGTAGCTGGGACTACAGGCATGTGCCACCATGCCCGGCTAATTTTTTCTATATATATATATATTTTTTTAGCTGTCCAATTAATTTCTTTCTATTTTTGGTAGAGACGGGGTCTCGCTCTTGCTCAGACTGGTCTCGAACTCCTGAGCTCAGAACTATCCGCCCGCCTCGGCATCCCAGAGTGCTAGGATTACAGGCGTGAGCCACCGCGCCCAGCCATCACATGAAATTTTTTGACATACCAGAATTATCCTAAAATTCACTTACTGAAAAAAAGAGTATGGAGAAAGTCATCAGAGACTGAAGTTTATTTAAAACAGCAGTAATTAAAATCATAGGATACTAGTGTAAGAATAACCAGATCAATAAAACAGATAACACAAAACAAACCTTACAATTCATAAGGAATATATGATAAAAATGGAATAATAAATTATTGGAGAATGGAAGAATTAACTCAAAAAAATACTACTGGGACAATTGATTATCTTTTGGAAAATAAAACACTCATCTTGTTAATTTACATAGTAAGCCCCAGGAGAACAAAAGATATAATTATAACACAGTCAAACCAGAAAAACAGAAATATGAAATATATATCTATTAAAAAATAGGTACCATTTATTCAGTGTTTCATTTAATTATTACCATGCCACTGTGAAATAGGTACTACTTTTGATACTCTTATTTTACAAATGAAAAAACTGAGGCCCAGAGAGACAGGAATTTATTCCAGGTAACATATCTAATCAGTACCAGGAGTCTAAGTTCAAACAGGTCTGACTCCAAGTCCCACTATATTCTGCTACTAGTATCTGGTTGGGGGAGATCTGATTGTAAAGTCAGATACAATTGAAGGAGAAGATAAATCTTGCTATATAAAATATGTTTTATAAGATGTAATGATTCTTTTGATGGCAGGACACAATGCAATGTCACTTGGATAGATGAAAGGCAGAACTCCGTTACTTAACGCTCCAAATGAGGGAAGGCTGTCAAACAGGCCTATATAAGGAGTTGCACGTGGGTACAGGGTGACAGCAAGCTGAAGTTGTAGGGGGCAGCTTAATGCATGACAAGTGGGTGTCAGGTTTCATAGGTTCCCTGTGAATTGGCAAGGTAAGCTCTAGGGTATGGGGGCTGTCCTTACTTGTCTGGTACCTGGCTCCAGGGCAATTAGGATGGGTGTATAGTGGCCCAGAGGAGTATGAAAGCCTGAGTAGGAAAGTAGTTGGGGCATATACTTAATAAGCTGCTCAAGAAGGGAACTGACTTGCCCTGACCCCACATTGGGTCAAGACAGCATTTTCACAAAACAAAACAAAACTATATTACAATGTGCAAAACCTCTGAAGAGCAAACATTTTGTAAACAAAGGACGAAGTCAAAAAGTCATAGTAAAATAAGGATTAATAGAATATCCCGGATCATAGATGAAATAAACATGATACCCCCAAAGGCCAGGACTCTTTCACTACATCAATGATTCCATGAAGCAAAGATGGGCTGGAATCCTGTAAAAATTTCCAAGGGCTAGGATTTTTCAAATTACACATATTTTCTCCCAGTCCAGATTCTCTGATATGTGTTCTATGCCTCCACGTCCTATAGCAACCTCCCCTGCCCAACCAGCTTCCTTGAGAATCACTACAGAAAGTGAGACAATTATAAGAGAATATCTTGTGCATGTGACCAGTTTAGATGTAAAAATATTGAGAACAATTACATAGTAACAGCCTATCTTTTTTTTTTTTTTTTTTTTTTTTTGAGACAGAGTCTCACTCTCTTGCCTGGGGCGAGTGCCGTGGCGTCAGCCTAGCTCACAGCAACCTCAACCTCCTGGGAACAGCCTATCTTTATACAACCTTTTTTTTTAGTCAGCCTGAAAGAGGCTGGTTTGACAGGGACACAAGGTGAAATTGAAAGCACACTGACCTGGTGGTTTTTAGCACCCCTCCCCTGCCCAAATTCCTGTACTCATTAGCAGTTCCATGTAAGAGCAAAGAAGAACATCACTGAGACTCTATATCAGTTACCTCCATTTTTTTTAATGTATCTGGGAAGTGTCAGCTTATGGGACAGTCCTTGCCGAAAATCTATTGACGTGTTGGGCTGAGTCATCGTGCTAAGAGAGGAAAGATTTAGAAGCATGCAAACCTCTATAAAACATGGTGCTTAGCGACTCTTCACATCACAGACTGAAGCTTATTTGCCATGTTGGGGGGGGGGAGGGATTCATTGCAAGTAGTGGAAAAACATAAAAGAAACGCTTTACTAAACAATTTAAAATAATTTGGAGCATTTATTCGCAGAAAAATCTAACATTTACATGGGAGGGAGGCATTGTCTCCATTTCTACAATGAACATAGAGTGATTAAAGAATATTGAGGAATGCAAAGAACATGCATCGTTATGGTGCGAAATAGTGGCACTGAACAGATGTGATCATGAGTCCTGACACAGACGCAGTGCCCACAGGGAGATGGTGGTGTCCAGCAGAAGTGATTCCTCTTTGAACACAAGAAAGAGCAGTAGCGTATATTATATTACTGGGAGGTGGAGGAGGCAGAACACAGAGAACATGGAAAGGCAATCAACCACTGACAAGGCTTATTCATGAGCATGTATGAAATACCCTTAATAATTTTTGGAAAAAATAGAGCATTAGGGCACTTAAAAAGAGGTCTGGAAATTCTGTGTTAGCGGGTCCAGAGGAAAAGCCAACACAATATAGGTTATGCAAAAGTATATAGACAATCCATTCCTTAGTAGTGGAAATTTAGCTAAATACCCTGTACTACCGTTCCCAGTGTTAGGCTGAGCTGAGAAGTCCAGCAAAATCCTGACGGACTGCTGGCATCAGTATGCACGCACAAATCATCATTTACCCTACAAAGAGTGCTTTCTTTGCTGTGACAAAGTCTAACTAACAACTGATCAAAAATCTCAAAGAGGTTTTTAATCTCATGATGATCCTACAGCAGCTGTAACACAGTCCCTCGGGGGGAAAAAAAGTAGATTTCTAAGCAAATCAAGTTTGACTTGATTTGAATTATGGGATTTTTAGAGAAATGTTTTATCCCTATTACCAATTGTGTTTTTCACATAGGAAAATAATCACGGGTCAGTGAATCAGTGACCCCTTTATGACTTAAAGATGCATATTTCTTTTTGATGGATTGGCCAATATAAAAATCTCAGTGTTTTAAATGGTTAATAATCCCAGAAAATTTCAGATTGATTATGTTCCTTTCACAGACCAATCTGCTAAGGAGTTTGATAAAATATGATTAAAAAACCCTCAATGCCATCATTCTGCTGGATTTGTTTTTAAGTTGAAGCTTTAAAGTAATTAAATAGTACTTGATGAATTGGAAATCCCTTCCAGTAATTGCAGAGATGGTTTGCTTCGTAATGTTTTGCAAGGCTTTTAACATCATCTTCATACATACCAATACCAGCTCAAGGAATACTCTCTCTCTCTCTGTCTCTGTCTCTGTCTCTCTCTCTCTCTCTGTCTCTCTCTCTCTCTTTCTGTTTCTTGATCATTCTAACATGGATATGAAGATTCAGTTTTGTTCTATCATGGCTACTCTTTTGCCCCTAGGAATTTCTATTCTCCCCAAATAATATTTAAAAATTAAACAAAGGAGAGCGTTTGCTAGAGATAGTACTCACATAAGGAATAAGAAGTTTAATGCTTAAGGTTTGGGGAGGAGTTTGTAGAAATATTTTTTAAAACACCGAACAGAGCTATCCAATCCTGTTATGCCAATCCCTACACAGCACTTAATTCTGGCATCGTTTTAATGCCTGCTACTAGCTCTTAAAGTGAATAGTTGGAAAAGAGGGGATAGAGGACGGGGTAGGTGGACAAATTTAGATCTAGACTGTCTCAGCCTTATTAATGGATAAATTATCAGTTTAGACTTAGAAAAGAAATAGGACAATCCTTGTTTCTTGGTCTTTTGTGTGTATTGATTTGATTTTTCTTTATTTTTTTGCTTTGGTAACTTATTTCAACAATAGTATTTCTATCCTGTCAGACAGACTAGAAACCCAGTGTGCAGACACTCAAGCAGGGAGGTTGGACTAAGAAAATGTCCATACCAGTGTTTTATCAGAGGAAGAAACCCTGGACCTGACTACCAGGAAACTAAGTTCTGATTCTACTGTGCCACAAGTCTCCTCAGTATATTGCTTCCTCATCTGCAAAATAGACAAAATAATATTGATCATATCACTACTGACATTGTGAGGATTAACTAAGATGAAGAGTGTTGCAGTGTTTTGAAACCTATACAAACTTATAAAAAGTGTTACCATCTTAAAGAAAGAAAAGAGGATGGTTCTTGACCTTTTCCTCATTCCCTTTCAGTTTAACAAAGCATAAAGGAACCAAATAAAAGCATATTTATACATTATAGATAAAATTATAAAATCAGCCTAGTAGAAAATACACACACACACACACACACACACACACACACACACACAGTACTTATTCATTTTTCCTAGAAACGTTGCCTCTTAATGATATGTTACTAGGGCCCTTTGGATTCAACTAGCTTTACAATATGGAGAATAAAGGACACCACTCTTACTGGTGTTTTTATTATGTTTGACCTTATATCCAAGGCTTTCTGCACTTTTCTAGTTACAGACTCTGACTATTGATTCTTTTAAAAAATAATCTGCAGTGAATGAGCTGTTTCCAGAATCCTTTAGGTTTTCTTTTGAATTTTTAAAACTTCATGTTTTAAAAAAATGTTGCACACATATAATCAACCCAATCATCCCAAGACACAGGAAAACCCTTTTCATAAAACTTGACATTTTCTCTTTGATATTTTATTCTTTCGGTATGTCAAGTGTAGTCCTCATTAACATTGTTTAAATAGTAACCTTATTTTGCTTAAGGTATATACATAGCTCAGCTCAAAATTTCAGACAACAGCATAAATGATGGTGAGAGTATATAGACTCTGGAGATATACAGATTTAAGTTTCTTATCCTAATTCCACCGTGTATTGTATGACCCTCAACAAGTTCTTTAACCTCTCAGAACCTCACTTTGGGTGGTAACAATACCTACTTCATAGAGCTTATGAGAATCTTAAAAAATGACTATGTTACTTTGGCACCTAGAAGGTAACTGGTAAGTGTTACTATTACAACAACGACTGTAGATTGGATTAAATAATGAGTAGGTTCAATTACTTGGCAGATGTTCTTGGCAAATAACTATACTTTTGGATTTAAAATCCATACTGTTTATTGTTTATGTACCTTCATGTTTATCTCTTTGTAGGTTCTATGATGATTAGTTTTTTCCCCTTACAGTTCAATGCGGCAGAAAATTTTGAACACATACTAAGTGCTAGCCATGGTGTTAAGTGCTGGGGAGTTGAAGATGAATAAAGCAGGGTCCTTGTATTTGAGGAACCCTTTAGGATTCTGAAGTGAAGGCACTGATTTTATCTATATTTTATCTGTATTTCTATTGAGGAAAATAGAAAACTATTGATGATTATCACTCGAATTATGCGCTTCCATTTTGATAAATGGCATATAAGATCGTTCTTTATTTGGTAACATGTAGAAAAATGGGAAATGTTCACTCTTTTTTGCCTTTCATTAATCTGTGTGTACAGACAACGAACATTCGAAAAACAAGGCACCCACCAACATTATATTATAAATTCTCTCAGTATTTCCTTTGTGTTTTTATTGCTTTTTTACGTGTCGTGACATTTTCATGTGAGTAAAATATAGTCCCACAGTGAAGTTGTTCTCAGTCAGGTCTACAAAGAGAAAAGTCATTCAATAAACATAAAAAAAGGAAAATGCTAGAAGCCAATCCGCTGCTGATATAGGTGTGGGTGTTCTTTTTTCACTTTGATTAAAACTGCATGCAATTGTGTGTTTGAGGAATATGATTCTGCTGTTGTTATTGCAAAAAATATGGCGTTAGACTAGTTAGAGTAACACAGGTGCTGCCTTGGATGACAAGATAGTCCTCAAAGGGATAAAAATGTTTGTCTAAGTACACAATAGCTGATCAGATCATAAAGGTGTTCTGTTCTATCTATGTTCTTGGTGGAAGGAATCCAAATCCTTAGGCTGCTCACAGGGCTAGTTGTAAGAACACTTTGGGTATAATCCCAACCTCAGAATTCTGGGCTGTGAGTGTGGAACTGCTCCAGGTTCTTTCTGATACAGTCTAGGATACAGGATTATCATTACTTCAATTCCAGATACCTCCAGTCCCCAAAGAATCCCAATGTGGTATAGAGGCTAAGAATGCAGACTTTCTATGACCTTGGAAAAAGTGCTTAAAAAAAAAAAAACCTGTGCCTCAGTTTCCCCGTTTGTTTGATGATAATGGTATCTATTTCATAGGATTATTGTGAGTTTTAAAAAGTTAATAATGCATGTAACATGCTTAGACTTATGCCTGGCATGGAGGAAATGTCGATTGGTTTCATCTGTAGATTTTATTGGTGGTTAATTAAAAATCCTGTTTAGGTTTCAGATCAATTTTTTTAAAAAATCAATTTTAACTATTAAATTATTAGGAAGACATTGAATACTCACCGTGTGATCAGCACTATACGAGGTGCTGAGAAAGAGAAAAATGCAAAGATCCAGGGGCTAGAATGAGCATGGCCAACATACATATGGTCTTGATTCTGATGAAGGCTAATTTCTGAAAGCAAGGAACAATAAAATGCTCCACATTTTAGGAACTGTTCAAAAAGGTAGATTTCTTTTCTCATTTTCTTTCTTTCTTTTACTATTATTAGTTAACTTTAGGGAAGTCACATCATAGCATGGCTTTGTTCCTTATTTCCTCACTCTCTGATATAGGCAGAGTTTGGGCAGATTTCCAGTCTTTTGAGAAGTTCAGTGTCTTTACCAGTCACTTTCACTGAGTATCTGTAGCTAGATATTACTTGCAAAAGCCTTCAAAGAGCTTGCTTTGTAGTTATACCCATATTCACGTTGATGACTTTCTATAACTCTTCTGACCCTATGTATGAGGGCCTTTCTTTAAAAATGCAGTATAGGCAAGTTAAGTATTAGAAGTTTCTGTACTACATATATAACTTTCTGTAACATTTTCTTTTGCCTAGATTTTCGAGATGCAGTTGTTTTTGCTTCATTTCCCAATTTGGGGATCTTCCTCCTATGTTCTCCAAAGTAGTTACCTTACCAATGATTCTTATCCCAAAACGCTCAGAAGAACTTGATGTGTTCACATATTTTGACCATAATTAGCCTTTTGGAGCCATTTCACATTTATGCCTATTGTATCCCGATAAAATTGATCTATCTTTCAAATTAAGTGTTCAGACTCTCCCTTTGATTGTTTAGGATATAAGCAAGAATCTTTCTTGTTTTTAATCTCTGCTTCATAAGGTTACCAGATGAATCCATCAAATGCCATGACCTGTCCTTAAATTCTCACTTAGAATGAAGATTATTTTAGTTGGCATTCAAGTTAAAATGTGTTCCAAAAATGAAGTGAGCCAATGGGATTCAATGTGAGCATACCCCAGTATATTCTTCTACTGCATATGAAACAAGAAGCACTTGCCTCACTGTGACAAGGAAGGATATGACATTGTGAGGTTGTGGAAAGAAATGATTACCCTCTTTCTCGTATTTTTTTAGAACAAAATCAGTTCATGGTCTACTGAAAAAAAATTAAAATTCTGCCTTTTACCTACAGCCAGACAGAAATATCTGACCTGAATATATTAAACTCCTGTCTAAAAGCACCTCATAATAATAAAATATTTTCTCAATTTCTATGTTATTGTCAGTACCATTTCAGATGAACAACATTCACTTCCAGAATATTTGAATTCTTATGTATTAGCAATGGGGAAGTGTGACACAGTTACTTTCCCATGGGAGCCTTGCTCAGAGCTCATTTGAGCTGTGACCTGCTTAAGCTGCCAGGAAGTGTTAGTATTTTTGTTGGATCTTTAAAAGGGAGATCCAGAGTGAAGGACAATGCATCAGGATTAGACATTTTTACTCTACAGCAAATGAAAAATACAAGGAAGTATATTTTCTTTCATAGTAAAGTGTTTCACAACTTTCACCCTTTATCAGATCTTCTTAATAGGGAAACCTTATCTGTGAAATTACTTTTTTTTTCAGTAAAAAATTGTTCTATGCAAATTGTGCATCTTGAATCCTAGAATTCTGGCTGGCAGCAGCCAGATTTAAAGTCTGTGAACATCTCAAGCCAAGTATAAAATCCCTCTGAAGATATGGGGGTTGATGTGAGTTCTTGGGTGAATAAAGTAGTGACTATAGAAATAGTTTGGGTACAATTGTAGATGGAATTTTTTATATGTGGCCAAGAACAGATTTTTAAATAGTGTTCTAATCTTTAAAAAGAAAAGAAGAGGGGTAGTTGGGGAAGAGGAATAACTGTTTTTGTTTGAAATAAAGTCTTTCAGTTGTTAGATTCCTTTGATTTCCATAACAGTGTAAGAACAAAGAATGGCCTTAAGCATAATATCATCAGGAATGAACATGGTTCAGTTATGATAACAACAAAAGTTTGTGTTTTCAAGACATCCAATTCCTGAATGTGTTCTTGCTCTCTGGTCTCCTGCTGTTTCTTCTGTGCCCCTTGCATTCCCAATGCCTCTTCCTTACCTAGCTAATTTCTTATCCCTCAAAGCTTCCAAATTAAACATCATTTCCTCCAGGAAGCCTTCCATTGCTTAATTCCAAATTAAGGTGTCTTTCTGTGCCTTCTATGGTGTCTTTGTCTTCTCTGGTGTAGCACACATTACATTGTTTTATAATTACCTATTTACATATCTTCTTCCTTGACTAATTATAAGCTCCCTCCACTATAAAAATAATAATTACTATTAATTGAGTATATACTATGGGCAAGGCACTACTCTAAACATTTTATATATTTTATATTATTTTTTTCTCACAATGATAATTTATCAATCCATTTTATAGATGGACAAAGTGAGGCATATAGAGGTATAAGTGTCTTGCCCAGGGCTACACAGCCAATGAGCAATAGAGACAAAATCAGAATCTGACTCCAGAGCATAGGCTGTTAGCCATTACTTTATACTGTCTCCTTAATGGCAAGGGCCATATCTGGTTGCTTCAGTCTTATCCTCAGAGACTGAAACAGTGGCTAGTAGATAGAAGGTACACAATAACATATTTGTGGAATGAATCAGTGTATTTGTGAAGAAAAGCATCAATTGTTATGCAGATAGCATGATGCTATTGCAAAGTAGCAGGAATATAACTGGTTCTTGATTGAGACTCTCCTGAATTTAAAATTAATGTATCTAATTATCAGATTCTAACATTAACTCTTGGTACCTGCCCAACTCACACCTACAAATGAAGACTGTGTTTGCATAAAACTCTTCATGCTTTGCTTTTCTAATTTAATTAATGTATATAGACAATGGAGAGAAACAATGCATATAATCTGGATCTTTAGAGAGAGGAAATATGGGTCAGAAGACTCAGCATTAGCAAAGGCTGAGCCAGGCAAGAGGACAGGCTGGCAGTGCCCCAGCTGATGTTTGCTTTGACTGGTAGGGAGCTAAATTCACATGAGATTTGTATATCAAAAAGCACAAAATCAAATGAACATATGACTTCTACCCTAAGTTTCTGCCACAATTTGTAATTTCATCTGACACAAGTGTAATTTTAGGTAGACCTGGTTGAATGGGTATATGCACACACATATGCACACACACACATATACACACACAAATTTGTTTCAAATAATATACTACGCTTGTGAACATAATTCTTGCAAAATAGCAAAAGTTAAATATTGGGTTTGATACTTTCCATAGGTTTGAAAAAACTGGTTGTTTCATGAATCCTAGTTAAATTGGTTCTGCATGAGTTATTGTCAGTTCTAGTATATGCAACATTGTGTGGACTCTTAGAGCCTGATGGTGCCCCAGAGAGAAAAGATTATCTAGTGGAATATGTCATTGGGTGACATCCAGAAGAGGAATCAGAGAATCCCATGAGTTTTCTTCACTCAAAAATTGCCTGGTGTACTTTAAACAAAGCCATCAGTAATACTGATATGTCAACATAATTTAATTTATGATCTTATGAGCTATTGCCCTGAAATCATTAAGGAGTCTAACAAAAAAACAGTAGAAATGATCAGACAGTATAACTTACAAAAGCCCTGAGACTTTTGTGACCTTATGAATACAAGTAATGTACAAAAAGAATTTTCTCCAAGGAGGTCCTTGAAACAGTATCCAATTACACCTAAACCTCAGAATGAGATTGACATTCATATTAAGAAACAACAGAAGCAATTTCTCATATTAGAAATTGTTTTATGAAAGTTCATGGTTATGTTTTCTTGCTTCTCTGTTACTGTGTAGGTCTTGTTACTCAATGAGGTTGCCATGGTTTAAAATTGGCTACCCTTAGAAAATCAATACAGATGAGCCATGATATCATTATACAGTAAATACCCACATATTGTGAAATAAAAATGTTTATTTTTACTCCGGCCACTATTCACACACACACACACACACAAGCACACACAAATTATGAATAAAATTCTTGAAGTATATAAATTTGTATAATTATTATTAAACTAACTTTTGTAAATTACAGATTCACATGTCCACCGAAGCAACAAATATATGTAGGAGGTCAAGTAGCAGTGATTTACAGGTTGTTCTAAGGATGTCCACAAAGTGTTTTATTGTTTTTATATTCCAATTCATTCTTTAGTTGTATCTACAAACCTATCTTCACCCTCCAAAAAAAGTCACTCAACTAAGGTAACAGATTTGAGCAATTCCTTTCCTCCTGCCCTCCCTTCACAATTTTAGAGGGTCTGGGAAATGAAATGAACAGGCGCTACTCTTCTAAATACACGAAGGCTATGCCAGATACTCACTATGGATTTAGCTATTACATTAACATTGTTTAAAACAGAGAAGAAAAACAATGACTCTGAGACATGTATATAAACTCACTGTTACTTGGTTCTGCCCGCCATATGTAGTTTGGAAGGGAGTTTATACTTGTTGATTTTGTAGGATAATAATTGAAAAATACAGATTTTTCTTCTGTGATGTTATGATTCTAAACCCTATAAACTTGAGATGTGCTTTGTCCTCTATGGAACATTGAAATGATTAAAAATTAAAGTTTTTGTGTATTCTTTGCTTTACTATTGGTGGTTAAAACTTACATACTTTAATCTTGTGTGTATTAACCAAGTACTAGGTACATATATTTAATTTAATATTATCTATTG
The DNA here is from genome assembly GCA_004363605.1 of Indri indri. Lineage (NCBI taxonomy): Eukaryota > Metazoa > Chordata > Mammalia > Primates > Indriidae > Indri > Indri indri. The sequence goes on along the minus strand of RJWJ010030574.1, from coordinate 8,425 downwards.
CTAAATATTAATATCACCAACAAAAATGATAGAGACCATGGAGTAAATGTTTCTTTTCCATTCATTAACGAGTTGAAAGCTAAAAGGAGAACTGCATTTTAATCCCTTAGTATTAAACTTGTATTTAATCCCTAGTATTAAACTTGCTATGGTTTAAATGTGTCTTCCAAAATTCCTGTGTTGGAAACTTAATTTCCAATGCAACAGTGTTCAGAGGTGGGACATACAAGAGGTAATTTCAGAGGCAGAGCCCTCATGAATGGATTAATTTTATCATGAGAGTGGGTTCAAAACCACAAGAGTGATATATTATAAAGGCAAGTTTAGCCCCCTCTTGCTCTCACATGCATGCTCTCTTGCCCTTCTGCCTTCTGCCAGGGGATAACACAGTACAAAGGCCCTTGCCAGATGCCAGTACCATGTTCTTGGACTTCTCAACCTCCAGAACCATGAGTCAAATAAATTTTTGTTCATTATAAATTACCTAGTCTGTGGTATGCTTTTATAGCAGCATAAAACAGACTAAGACAGCACTTTAACCCAATTCCTTGCAGATTAGAATCTCACATCAGTGCTACAAGTGATGTTAGATGGCAATCAAGTTAAATGCCACTATGTCACTATATAGGATACCAGAATAACCCATGTGAGAGAACCAAGGGAACAGAAGAAACTGCCCTTTAAAAGGTTTTCCAATATGCAGCTGTATTTCTTTATAACAATTCAACAGTATTTGTTTGATATGGTAGTTTTTACTGTGCTACAAATGGACTTAATGGGTACAAGAAAAGGCTATGTATCTTGGTGCATGTTAGAAAAAATAACAGTAAACATATTTAAATATAGATGATTGGGGGAACCACTGGAAAAATAATAACAGTGCAGAGTAAGATATTTTATGGTATGAGAAAAATTATTTGGAAGATGAGGGTATAAATGTCAAAACTACTTTTTAATTCAGTAAAGTATGCCGGAATAACTTGGTAGATAACTGAATTAATATTTAAAATTAATGATAGGTCCTGTTAGAAAACTTCCGAATGTGCTATAGGTGTAGAAAACTTCCAAATATGCTATAGGTGTGTGCTGATTAGTAAATTGTTAGATAAAGAGATCTTAGAGGACTAATCAATAAATTTCTTAGGCATTGCTTCTTTATAATCCACCTATAAAATATAGAAATCTATTTGACTGATTTAGGCAAGGATATTGGTATGGATTGAATGTGTCCTCCAAAGTTCATGTGTTGGAATCTTAATCCCCAATGCAGCGGCATTGGAATTGGTTGGGGCCTAATAAGAGGTGATTAGGTCATGAAGACTCTGCCATCATAAATAGATTAATGTCATTACTATGGGAGTGGGTTAGTTACAAGGAGAGTGGGCTTGTTATAAAAGTGAGTTCAGCTCCCTCTTGCTCTCTTGATCTCTCATGCTCTTTTGCGCTTCTACCTTTTGCCATGTGATGATGTGGCAAGAAGACCCTCACCAGATGCTAAGCAGATGCCAGCGCCATGACCTTAGACTTCACAGTCTCCAGAACCATGAGTCAAATAAATTTCTCTTCTTTATAGATTACCCAGCTGTGGTATTCTCTTACAGCAGCACAAAATAGACTGATACAGATATATTGTTAGTTATGAAGAAATTAAAGCTGTAACTAAATTATTATGCTTGCACAGCACTGCATTGATTGTGAAAGCACAAAAACAAATCAAGGAGAACCTCATGAACCAAACCAAAGGTCTCTTAAACAGGTTATCCTTCAATTTGCTAAATAACGGCATGATCTAAACAGTGAGAAATTTCCTTGTTGTGTTTATACTCTGTAATAAACATTATATATAATGGCAATTTACCTAGATCATAAGTATTCTAATATGTAAGCTATGTTTACTAGATACAGTTAAACCCTAATGTGTCAGTTAATTTCTTAGAGTAAATGGCAAGTAGACACACACAAAAATATTAATAGGTTTAGTAAGGTGAAGGGGATAATTGGAAGCAAGGAGGAAAAAAGCAATATTTAATTCACTAAATTAAATATATTCTCAAGCAATAAGATATAAATGTACTTGGCTAAAACTCTGCTACAGCTAATACATCAACTTTTCTGTAGCTCTGAGATTGCTCTTTCTGAGCAAAGGCCAACTAGGCATCCAAGAAAAAGAGTTGATATTGCACTGGTCTTTGTAACAGTTGATAGAGTAGCTAGTTAAACACACTCAGTGCAAATTGTGCCAATTGTGCCAAGCATAGGGCCTTAGAATTAAATTGAGTTATGAAAAATATTAAGTCCCTTATCGTCTTTCTGGGCACCATACACGTACATTGGTGACAGGAATCCTGTCAATAGTTCCTTCTTCAAAGAAAAGGAATAATCCAAGAAAGATTTACTATCTTTTAAAATAACCTATATTATCAGCTAAAACACAACACAATTCTTGATTTATAGAGGAAAGGGATATAAAACTTGTAGAGAGCAAGTAGGGGAAGGGAGTCATCATCCCTGTAGTCACTCAACTCATGATTTATCTGGTACCTGGCTATTTCTGATGGATTCCCTTGTCATTTCAGCGCAGACCAAGATAGGGCCAACCTGGTATCACCAATCCTTACAACACCAGCAAAACCAGTTTAATTCTTCCTCCAAGGTCCTAGAGAGTTTGAGATCATCAGATTCACTCCAGGCTTAATGTAAAGTGAATTCTCTCTTTTAGAGGAGAATCAAACTGTCTTCAGCATCATTCCCAAGTGTCAAGGCTAATAAATGTGGTTCTCCCAATTGAAACCTGATTTGATTTATACAAATCCCTAGCTGATAATTTTACCTCCATAAAGACAATAAATGTCCTCATTGTAGAAAAGAACTAGAAAAAAACTAAAAACTACTTGGTTGCAGATTTAACCATTAGAAATGTCAACTCAAAATATCACAGGTAATAACCCATAAATTGAGTAGAATCATATCAGGATGTGTTCATCATGGACTGATCACAAAATCGTGTCTGAAGAGCTGTGTATTAAGGTGAATTAACTCTATCTTTTGCATTTTCATGTTTTACATTACACACCCTGGAAATGGTGTCAGAATTATGGCTATGTCACCCCTAAGAATTTTGACAAATCATACTAAATTTAAGATTACATGCAATTTTAAATACTTTTCTATGGATTAGATTTAAAAATTGACCTCTACTTATGAAAAGAATAGACTGAGGTGGCAAATCATGTATTTAAAGAATAGGTCTCATAAATTTATCACCTCATTGTGATTTTGGTATATTTCTTTTCAGTCTCCCTTTCCATTCTAAACACATGTTGTTGTTTTTACATAGCTATAACTATACGGCATGTACCCTTTGTATTATGTTTCCATTTAATACTGCAGAAGGTGCCTGACTTAACGATGGTTCAACTTTCAATTTGTCAACTTTATGATGGTATGAAAGTGATAGGCATTCAGTGGAAAGCAGTAAGATACTCTCTTGAGGTGTTGGGCAGTGGCGGCGAGCCACCACTCCCAGTAAGCCACATGATCACAACAGTAAACAACCGACACTTTACAATGTACTATATTGCCAGATTATTTAGCCTAACTGTAGGCTAATGAAAGTGTTCTAAGTACATTTAAGGTTGGCTAGGCTAAGCTATGATGTTCAGTAGGTTAGGTGTATTAAACAAAGTTTTGACTTACAATATTTTCAACTTATTATGGGTTTAATCAGGTTGTAACCCCATTGTAAGTTGAGGAGCATCTGTACATATAAATTATGCACATGCTTTTTTTGTTGTAATTCTTATTAGGCATTTTATTATCTCTATTCTCTTCTCTAACATTTGCAATCCTGTCACCAAACTCGGCAATGCAATTTAGCCATTTTTACATCAGGTCATCATTCTTTTATACACACACACACACACACACACACACACACACACATATATATATATACATATGTAAACTACTGAAATCATTGTTATTCATTCCCATGTCAAGCACAAGTAAAGATCCATTACAGTGGCTGACTAAACACCACTCACTTGTAGCTGGCTCTTTGGGTTGCCTCCACTGCTATAGAGGATGTCTGTTATTTGTTTTCAAGTTTGGAAATAAGAGTTCATTTAATAAAGATGTTATTGTTATAATTTAGTGTATTTTAATAGAAGCAGTAAGAGACTCCATTTTGTGTTGCATTCTTGCTCTACTCAGTTTAACAATAACAACAAAAAGAGCCTATTCTCAGGAAGTACTACCTTTATAGACATTTCTTGAGCCCCTTCTGTATGCCAACCTCCATGCTAGGTTCTGGGGATCAATAAATGGTGCTGGGAAAATTGGATCTCCACACATACAAGACTGAAACAGGATCTGCACCTCTCAATTCTCACAAAAATCAACTCATGGTGGGTAACATACTTAAACCTAAGGCATGAAACTATAAGAATTCTAGAAGAATATGTTGGAAAAACTCTTGCAGACATTGGCCTCGGGAAAGAATTTATGAAGAAGATCCCAAAGGCAATCACAGCAACAACAAAAACAAATAAATGGGACCCGATGAAATTAAAAAGCTTCTGCACAGCCAGGGAAATTATCATCAGAGCAAAAAGACAACATACAGAATGGGAGAAAATATTCACATGCTACCCATCCGATAAAGGGCTGATAATTAGAATCTATAAGGAACTCAGGAAAATCAGCAAAAAAAACATCAAACAACCCCATGGAAAAGTGGGCAAAGGACATGAACAGAAACTTTTGAAAAGAAGACAGAATAATGGCCAACAAACATATGAAAAAAATTCTCAACATCTCTAATCATCAGGTAAATGCAAATCAAAACCACAATGAGATATCACTTAACTCCAGTGAGAATGGCTTTTATCAAAAAGTCCCAAAACAATGAATGTTGACATGGATGCCTAGAGATAGGAACACTCATACACTGGTGGTGGGACTGCAAACTAGATTTTTCACTTTAGGTGCATTTTACATAGTTTTTCATAATTTGGGCATTAAATTTGATAAACATGGTCCAAATACTGTCTCCTCACTTACTAGTTCTAGGCAAATAACATCTTCGAATCTCAAAATCCTCCTCTGTAAAACGGGGACAGCAATAACACCTATCATATAAATCTGTTATGATAATTAACTAATGCCTATAGGGTGCTTAATATAAAGTGCGGCACAGAGTACTCAATAAATTAATGTATATGTACGTGTTATATATGCATCTGTGAGCATATAAACATATGTATATATTTTTAAGCAACATCTACTGAGTAGTATATACTTATAATTTTTTCTTTAATACATCAGAGAACCAGATTATCTAGAATGACAAAGATATTAAAGATGGCAAAAATGTTAAAAGTGATGGCATAGGCTTTGCCTTCCTTTCACTATAGACACAGTAGTATCAAATTATTAGGAACTCCCCATGTAACAGATGAATTCTGACCAAGAATGCCGAAGGAAATGGAGGTTTTATTTAAATAACTGTATTTTCTTCAGTGTGTCCAGAGAAATGCCTTGGGGCTGAAACTTTGACAATTGGAGAAAGCTGCCTTGTTGAATAAATGTGTATGTCATTAGCTTGAAAGGAGGGCTCTATCTTTCAAGTGCCCTCTAACTTTACAATTGTTTCTATTGGAAGGGCAGCTAATACTAAGACATTTTTTCAACTACTACCTCGTTTATGAAGTGAATTATTTTTGGATTATCAAATTCTTACAGCTCTGTAAATGACTTTTGTGTCCAAATTTAAGGGGGAAGTAAACATTTTTAAGTAAGTATTTAAACACAATTGAAAGGCTTAGATATTTTTTTAAAAGTCATCAAAAATATCATACCCCTTTTCAGAGAAGACATTTTTCAATGTGTTAATGTGGTGGTCTTATTTCCACATAACATCTCAGCAAGAAACATCCTAGGCTGCCAATGTGAACATCTCTTGGTGTTTTAAGTTGTAAGTAAAATTTTATACCCCTTTAAGGCGATAATCATTTCTTTGAAAGTTTTGACAATAATATAACGTATTAAGAGTTTCAACTGAAATACTTGCTATAATTATCCCCAATAGCTGGGGTATCCATTTATATCCGTAATTTATAGTTGACAAGTATTCTGATACCTTTTAAAATTCCTCTTTCCAAAGGCCAACTATGGTATAAGAAATGCATAATCAAATTTCAAATTTACAAGTATATCATTCTAGACATGTTTTAATTATGATAAACACCTTACTATACTTCACAAAAAACAGCAGCAAAATAAAGTGGAGAAAATGAGATGCCTATATAGTTTTTGAAGCCCTTCCATATTCACTGTCTCATTTGAACCTCTCCTGTGTAGTTGGTAAGGCAGATATTGATAAGATTTCATTAGTATTATTAGTATTAGTATTATTCATACTAACTTGAAAATGAATAAAATTTCTGGATCAAGACACACCATACCTTCTTATAGCAATAACTGAATTGGTTCTCCATTGCCCCAAATATTTCTCCCCAGTGAAATATAATAAGCAGATGTGTTCTTCCACATAATAGAGATGAACCCAGAAAATAAGAATCTAGGGGCTTATATACACATTCTCTCCACCTGTCTTGAGAGAGAGATAGAAACGTAGCCTCTCTAATATAAACAAATTCTCCTCGGAAAGAGAAGGGGAGGACCCTGGGTTCTTAACCTTAGGAATGCACTTAATGCCTCCTGGGTGGGGAAGATAATTATTTCAGGGTTAACAACCCCTAAAATGGCTCTGGATCTCATCCAGTTTTGAAATGTAAGCACATACATCTGGGGAGGTAAATCTCTTAGTATGTATTCATTCATTCTGTAAGTTACAAAGCTTATCCCTTAGCCCAGGTGCCAGGAAAATTTTCCCAGAAAGCCCTAATTGCACAGAAACAAAAATATTTTCTCCGAAGACCCAGAGTTATCACAACTCCCATTTTATGGATGGGAAAACAGGAGACCCAAAGAATGCAATGGACATTTTCATGGTCTCCTTATTTAGAAATGAGAGGAATGGGCATTTAATAAGGGTCATTCTGACTTCAAGATTCATGCCTTTATACCGCACTGGGTTAACAACTTTCTATAAAATTTTTAAATATGTACTAACTGGAAAATGAGTTGTCTGTGCTCAAGTTTTAAAAGAAAGTCAAAACACTTTGATCTTAACTAGCAAACACTTGAAATTAGCTGCATAGCTAAAATTGAAAGACTGTGAATATTGATTGATTTGGTGGGAATAAAAGAACCCCAAAATATGTTTTTGAAGGCCTGGCAAAAATGAGTGGAACAGAAGTGGGGGATGGGGGCACAATGCTTATACAAGTGAGAAAATAAGTGTTCTTCAGGGTGAGGATGACTTTGGATATGCGAGAAGGCTTCAGAAAATAAATGAAAATGCGCTTCGAACTAACAAACTTGGCCCACTTTACCATTTTGCCTGTGGACCCCTATGCCAGTGAAAAGCACCATTGGCAAATGTATTGTGTGAGTTGCTTAGCACCTGGTATAATAAAAGAATCCACAGATAAGTTTCTTCGAGAAGCATAATTTCAGGCCACTTTATATAGTTAAATAACAATTTATCAGGAAAAGACATTATGCTGATATTTAATATCTGGGACACCACTCCCATATTTTTGTCAATGATTTTCAAAATTTTGATCTTATGCTTCTTTTATATAAAGAAGTGTCTATTAATGGATCCATACTCCAATATATGTTTGTTTCTCATTTATGTATATTCACGTACTACAATGTATGATTTTAACTGTATTATAAAAAGCAAAAAAATAGAAAATATTATTGAGGCAAGATCTTCTTTTTTTATTTCAGAATATTATGGGGGTATAAACATTTTAGTTATATATAATGCCTTTGCCTCGCCCAAGCCAGGGCTACAAGCATGCCCTGCCTCCATACAGTGCACCCCGCATACATTTATTGTGAGTTTACCCACTCACACCACCCACTCCTACCTAACCAGCAGCCAATGAATATTAATATCATGTGAGCACCTTAGTGTTGATCACTTGGCACCAATTTGATGGTGAGTATATGTGGTGCTTGCATTTGGATTCTTGTGATACCTCACTTCAAAGGATGGGCTAAAGCTCTATCCAGGCTAATACAAGAGGTGCTAGATCACTACTGTTTTTGTAGTTGAGCAGTATTCCATCGCATACATATACCAAATTTTATTAATCCACTCATGTATCGATGGGCACTTGGGTTGCTACCACATCTTTGCCACTGTGAATTGTGCCGCCATAAACATTCGAGTACAGATGTCTTTTTTATAGAATGTCTTTTTTTTTCCTTTGGGTAGATGCCTAGTAAGGGATTGCTGTACCAAATGATATAGTTTTCAGTGTACAAGTTTTTGCTTCCTTTGTTAAGT
>RJWJ010030573.1:0-19771 GCA_004363605.1 Indri indri | reverse complement strand
ATTGAGGACTGCCACGACTAAGGCATAGGTAATTGAAGCCATTTTATGGCTGACAATAATTTTTTTTTCCACTGATTTTTATCAGCTTTTGTTTTGTCACAGCTCTGTATTAGAGGCAATGGACCACAGTTTTTTGTTTTTTTTTTTTTTTGAGACAGAGTCTCACTCTCTTGCCTGGGGCGAGTGCCGTGGCGTCAGCCTAGCTCACAGCAACCTCAAACTCCTGGGCTCAAGCGATCCTACTGTCTCAGCCTCCCGAGTAGCTGGGACTACAGGCATGCGCCACCATGCCCGGCTAATTTTTTTTTCTATATATACTTTTAGCTGTCCAATTAATTTCTATTTTTGGTAGAGATGGGGTCTCGTTCTTGCTCAGGCTGGTCTCGAACTCCTGAGCTCAGAACTATCCGCCCGCCTCGGCCTCCCAGAGTGCTAGGATTACAGGCGTGAGCCACCGCGCCCGGCCGTGGACCACAGTTTTTAAAAGCAAAAACTCTGAAGTTAGAGCTGTAACATTTCCTAGCTCTTTGGTGTTAGGCAAGTTCCTTAATTTCTCTGAACCACCACTCTCTCCTCTGTAAAATGGATATGGCCCTACCAACCTGACAGGCCCGGCTGTTGGAAGAATTAAAGGATATGTAAGTAAAACACACTTGGCACAATTCCTGACACATAACGGGCACACAATAAATGGTAACTATCACTACATAAATAGAAAGTTCTCCATAAACTGTTTTCACATCATGCACATTTAAACTTTTTTTTCTTCAGGAAAATGGCTGCTATTACTACTATTTGGCTCAGATATTTTTTTCTAAAAGGTTTTGTATAGGAAAAGAAGTTGTTTGGCTGGCGCAGTAGTTCACATCTATACTCCCAGCACTTTGGGAGGCCAAGGTGGGAGGACTGCTTGACGCCAGGAGTTCAAGACCAACATGGGCAATATATAGACAGCGCATCCCTACAGAAATTTTTGAAAATTAGCCAGGTGTGGTGGTACGCCTGGAGTCCCAGCTATTCAGGAGGCTGAGGTGGGAGATCACTTGAACCCAGGAGTTCAAGGTTACGGTGAGCTGTGATCAGACCACTGCACTCCAGTCTGGGTAATACAGTCAGACACTGTCATCCTTATGGAAAAAAAGAAGTTTTATAATAAATATTTATTCCCTTTCCCTGACCTTTTAGTTTAGGTTAAAAAAAATACGCATACTTCCTATAACATTTACGGACTATGAATAACTAAATTCCCTATGGATCACAAATGCAAAGTCCTCATTTTCTTCACCACTTTTTATTCTGTTGAAGAAGTACATTCCTTCACCCAGATAAGCTAGTGACTCAAGTTCCTGGTCAATTAAAACAAGAAACTAATCACAGCATTCTTTAAAGCCATCACTAGTTAGTTTTCTTCCGTTCTCACCTGCATGTACCTCTCCAGAGATCCTAAATACACTGATGATAAGTCATTCATTCCACCTCTGCCACTTCCTGAGTGAATGCGAATAGGTCATTTAACCTCTCTGAGCCATAGTTTCCTCAGGGGTAAAATGGGGACAAGACAACTTATTATCTAATGGGGTTACGTGGTAATCACATGAGATTATGTATGTATGCCGTAGCAGAATAAGCTCTTGGTGGTGTCCACTCAATACTGTTTCCCTCCTTTTCAATATGACCCTAATCAGCTTTCACAAGCCTGGACAAGGAGGCTTCTCAAACATACTTATTTCTGTGACTAACCAGTGGCTGTTCCTAAAGCACTAAGCACTAAGATCCTTAGCAACATACCAGGCTGCTGGTATTAAGAGGACCTATCTCCTGTTGTAAACAATAAGTTATTTTCCTCCGCATCTGAATGAACTCCTTCCAAGACTTTGTGAGATAAAAGTATTAGCACCTCAAACACCTAACTATTATGAGGTGGCAGGGGCAGTTTGAACTTTCTGCCTTGTTTATATTAATGCTAGCATGTAATAAGCTCCAGGAAGATGAGACCTCACCTGGCTTATTAACTATTGTATCCCCAGGCCTCGCAAAGAGGAGGCACTCAAACAAACAAACAAACAAAAGAGGTGAGGGTTTAAACACGGTATGCCTATAAATAAATGCCATGCTCCTTTTTAGATGACAGCCTTTCCTTGGTAGGGTCAACTCATCTGCTTAACGATGAAACCAACGTTTAAGCATACAAAGTTGTACAAGGCACTGGTTCCTGCCCTCAAGATGCTCTAAATCTACAACGAAGACAATGCGTGACAATCCAAACAAATTAGATCCCGGCCGGGCACGGTGGCTCATGCCTGTAATCCTAGCACTCTGGGAGGCCAAGGCAGGAGGATTGTCCTGAGCTCAAGAGTTCGAGGCCAGCCTTAGCAAGAGCGAGACCCCGTCTCTACCAAAAATAGAAAGAAATTAATTGGACAGCGAAAAATATATATAGAAAAAAAAATTAGCCGGGCATGGTGGCGCATGCCTGTAGTCCCAGCAACTCGGGAGGCTGAGGCAGTAGGATTGCTGGAGCCCAGGAGTTTGAGGTTGCTGTGAGCTAGGCTGACGCCACGGCACTCGCCCAGGCTAGAGAGTGAGACTCTGTCTCAAAAAAAAAAGAAAAAAAAATTAGATCCCAAATACTGTCATGCGTCACATAAGGATGTTCTGGTCGACGACAGATCACATATATGATAGTGGTCATCCAGGAGGTTAAGGTTAATTCATTATTAAAAGGAAAAATTTTTTGTACGCTTAGTGTAGCCAAAGTGTACAGTGTTTATAAAGTCTGCAGTCATGTACAGCAATGTCCTAGGCCTTCACATTCAAGCGCCACTCACTTGTTGACTCACTCAGAGCAACTTGCAACTTTCCAGTTCTGAAAGGTCGATCATGCTAAGTTCCCTGTTCAGGTGTACCTTTTCTTTTTTTTTTTTTTTAAATATTTTATACTTTATCTTTACTGTGCCTTTTCTATGTTTAGATATACAAATACTACTGTGTTCCAACTGCTGACAGTATTTAGTACAGTAAGATGCCGTAAAGGTTTGTAGCCTAGAAGCAATAGGCTATACCATCTAGGTTTAAGTATGCTGTATGATGTTTGTACAATGACAAAATCAACAACATATTTTTCAGAATGCATTCCCATCTCTAAGCAATACATGACTGTAGTTTCTCATCATCAAAGATGATACATAAATGGCAAATAAGCACATGAAAAGATGCTCAGGCCAAGCATGGTAGCTCACACCTGAAATCCCGCCACTTTGGGAGGTCAAGGTGGGAGGATGGCTTGAAGCCAGGAGTTCAAGACCAGGCTGGGCAACATAACCAGACCCTGTTTCTACAAAAAATTAAATTAAAAAAATTTAAAAATTAGCCAGGTACAGTGGTATGCACCTGTAGTCCTGGCTACTCAGGAGGCTGAGGTGAGAGGACCCTCCTTGAGCCCAAGAGTTCGATGTTACAGTGAAGTCTGATCACACCACTGTACTCCTCCAGCCTGGGCAACAGAGTGAGATCCTGTCTCTTAAGAAAAAATAAAAAGACACTCAAAATCATTGGGCATTAGGGAAATGTAAATTAAAACCACAAGGGAGGCAAGGGAGGCCGGGCATGGTGGCTCACGCCTGTAACCCTAGCACTCTGGGAGGCCAAGGCAGGAGGACTGCTTGAGCTCAGGAGTGAACAAGACACCCGCCTCTTCCCCCCAACCCCCGTCTCTACTAAACATAGAAAAATTAGCCAATGTGGCACACGCCTATAGTCCCAGCTTCTCAGGAGGCTGAGGCAAGAGGATCACTTGAGCCCAGGAGCTTGACACTGCGGTGAGCTGACAGAACAAGACCCCATCTCACAAAAAAAAAACAACAAAAACCCACACAATGAGATACTGCTGCACAGCCACTGGACTGAATGAAATTAAAGACTAACATACCACCTCTGACAGGGAACTGAAGCAATTAGAAATCTCACACATTACTGAGGGGAACACAAAATAGTGCAGTCACTTTAGCAAAGTTTAGCATTTTATTTTTTTAGAGACAGTGTCTCACTCTGTCACCCAGGCTGGAGTGCGGTGGCGTGATCATAGCTCAGAGCAATCTCAACCTCCTGAGCTCAAGCGATCTTCCTGCCTCCCAAAATGCTAGGATTATAAGCTTGAGCCCCTGTGCCCCACCAGCAATTACTTTTAAAATTAAATAAACACTTGCCACACAACTCAGCAATCTCACTTCTACGTATTCAGCCAAGAGAAACGAAATCGTATGTTCGTTCACACGAAACCTGTACATAAATAATCACAGCTGCTTTATTTGCTATAGCCAAAAACTGCTAACTCGAAATTGCTAACAATTTAAATGTCCATCACTTCACGAACAAACTGGGACATGCATCCAATGGAACACTACTCAACAATAAAGGAAAAGATGTGTTACATGCAATAACACAGATGAATCCGAAAGCATCATGCTACATGAGAGGAAGCTAGTCACAAAAGGCTATATACTATATTATCGCATGATATTCTAGAAAAGACAAAACCGTAAGAACAGGAAATAAATCAGTGACTGCCCAAGGTTGGGGAAAGGGAACTGACTGAAAAGAGGCAGAAAAGGGTAATACTTCGTAGTGGTGGTTACATGATTATGTATATTTGTTAAAACTCAAGAATTGTAAACGAAGAAGGGTGAATGTAAAATATATCTCAATACACCTAACTACAATACAACTACCACAATAACTGTCCAGCAATTTGAGCTAAATCATGGTGCAGTAAGCAATAAGAAAAAATAAAGTCTTTCCTGTATATCCATTTGTTCCTAAGTCCAAAATGGACAGGAGAAGGTTTTGAAACTTGCAGACCCAACAGATGAACATCCTGCTGGACATCTTTGCTTTCCCAAAAGATAACCTCTCAATAACCTTCTCCAGTGTCACTGGAGACTGCTTAGACTCTTTAGCCTATGGACTGTGAACCTGCAGCACTGTCTGTGAGGACTGACGGAAGTTTCTGCAGTAGCATTTTAACTACAGTTAGCCTTCTGCCAAATTAACACCTTTAGCTGTAAACAAATTTTTCCATTTCATCCATGAATTCTCCTTATCTTCCACTCATTAGTATGACTAAATGAAAATGGTACCTTTGGCCGGGCGCGGTGGTTCACGCCTGTAATCCTAGCACTCTAGGAGGCCGAGGCGGGCGGATCGCTTGAGCTCAGGAGTTCAAGACCAGCCTGAGCAAGAGCGAGACCCCGTCTCTACTAAAAAAGAACAGAAAGAAATTAGCCAAACGACTAAAAATGTATATAGAAAAAATTAGCCAGGCATGGTGGCGCATGCCTGCAGTCCCAGCTACCGGGGAGGCTGAGGCAGGAAGATTACTTGAGCCCAGGAGCTCGAGGTTTCTGTGAGCTAGGCTGACACCACAGCACTCTAGCCCCAGCAACAGAGTAAGACTCTGTCTCAAAAAAAAAAAAAAAAAAAAAGGGTACTTTTGTTCCTTGTTCTTCAGAAGAATTCATCCTGCCCCAAGCCATCATTTTCCTACACTTACAATTTTTTTAAAATCTCATTTCTACCACAATAAAATGCTTTTCTCCCCTTGATGCACTGTCAATACTCACTGCTGCTACACTTGAATATGACAGTTTTAACAATAAACTAAGCTCAAACACAGAGATTTAAACAATAGGGATGGCTGACTGTGAACCTGATCATGAACAACCTAAAAAAAAACACACACAAAAAAACACCATATATTGGTGGCTCATGGAGTTAACCCACTTTTGTTCTGGGATGCAGCTTTCCTCCTATCTCAAAGTTCACCCTAAATTGAAAGTTGGCATGGGCCCGGCGTGGTGGCTCATGCCTGTAATCCTAGCACTCTCGGAGGCCGAGATGGGAGAATCACTTGCGTTCAAGACCAGCCTGAGCAAGAGTGAGACCCTGTCTCTACATAAAATTAACAAAGGAAAGAAAGAGAAAGAAAGAGAGAAAGAAAGAAAGAAAGCAAGAAAGAAAAGAAGAAAAGGAAAGAAAGAGAGAGAAAGAGAGAAAGAAAGTTGGTATGTAAGTGGCACAGCTGCTAAACTTAAACACTGTGCACCGAATGCCACATGAATGATACCCTCCAACAGCTACAGAAGCAGAGAAGGAGAAATCATATGGTGAGCCACTGTGCAAGAGATCTTTAAAGACTACGTTTAAGAGGACAAGATGACAAGACTGGAAGACTCTGGTTCATGTTGAAGAATAAATACTGTGTGTTCTGTCTGTGGAAGGACTTGATTGTCAAAGTGAATAGTCTGGGTTTGATCCTGCCAGTAATGACAGCCACTAAAAGTTTCTCAATAGAAAGAGGATGCAATGAAAGATGTTTTAAGGAGATTCTTATGGCTGTGATGTGTGCAGGTCTTTAGAGTAGGAAATGTCTGTACATGAAGAGACCAACAGGAGGCTTGCTAAAAAATATAGCTGAAATAAAAGTAGACTAGATTGTAACACCAATTATGCAGCCAATGATGGGAGAATTTGGCAAACTATCGCCTTGGCCTTAGTTTCTTCACCTGTAAACAGAATGCGTACTAAAAAAAAAGCCCACCAGAAGCCAGGTGTGGTGGATGGCTCACACCTGTAATCCTAGCACTCTGGGAGGCTGAGGTGGGAGGGTCGCTTGAGCTCAGGAGTTTGAGACCAGCCTGAGCAAGAGCGAGACCTGGTCTCTACTAAAAACAGAAATATTAGCCGGGTGTGGTGGCACACACCTGTAGTCCCAGCTACTCAGGAGGCTGAGACAGGAGGATCGCTTGAGCCCAGGAGTTTGAGGATGCAGAGAGCTATGATGAGGCCACTGCACTCTACTCGGGATGACAGAGTCTCGCTCTGTCTCAAATTAAAAAAATAAAATAAAATAAAAAGCAATGTATTCTAATACTTTTTATTGTTTCATTTTTCCAAAAATGCTTATCATGACCCACTAAAATGATTTCCCAATCTAAGGGGTCATGACCTGCAGTTAGAAAATACTTATTTGAGAGATATGAAAAACAATTTAACCTTATGAGTCACCATAATGAACACATTATTTAACTACATTGTGCTATAAAACAGTAATGCCCCTAGGGCCTACTAAGGCATACAGCATAAACTTACAGTCAAACTCCCAGGATGTCTTCATGTAGTATTATGGTTAAGCAAAAAAAGAAAAAGAAGAAAAACTCTCAGGACGGTATACCTTTTGAGCTCTTATGTCTGTTTTTTTATAGTTTTCCAGTCTCTTAACTTTCTATCACACAATTATTATTTCTCATTGCTGTCAATATATTTGCCTCTAAAAGTTTTACCTTTCTACTTGCTGGCAATCTGTACATCATAAAAGAAAGCCAAGCAGAATCATGTGTAAAGTAAAAGTAAATAAGCTCTGAAAGAACCCCTGAAGAACTCCCTTCCATAATCTGCACAAGCTTCAGCACAAAGACCTTTAGTCTTCAATTCCTCATTTCGAAGTGTGTTTCAGGAATAAAAATAGTTAACTTCACAAGGTTCACAATAGATGTTTATGAGTCCCCAAAGAAAAATGCACTGTTTGGTTCAAAACCAGTCCTTTTTTCAATCTAAACTATAATCAAAATTAATCTTAACTTTTTACAAAAACTATTGCTCAGAATATTTTTAATGTATGATTTATAAAAGCAACATAAAACAAAGTGGCAATCAAAAATATCTGAGGCAGGGTGCAGTGGCTCAAGCCTGTAATCCTAGCACTTTGGAAGGCTGAGGTGGGAAGACGGCGTAAGCCCAGGAGTTCGAGACCAGCCTGAGCAACATAGCAAGACGCCATCTCTACAAGAAATAGAAACATTAGCCAGGCACAGTGGTGTGCACCTGCAGACTGAGCTACTTAGAAGGCTGAGGCAGTAGAATCACCTGAGCCTAGGAGTTCCAGGCTGCAGTGAACTATGATCACGGCACTGCACTCTAATCCGGGCAAAACAGTGAGACTCTGTCTCAAAAAACAAAAAAACCTGACCATTGGCAACACTGTTGGATCAAGTTTCTCGTGGTAATACCTTCAAGAGGACAATATTCTAAAGTTCTGATATACTTAATAAAAATAAGCCACATTCATTTATATCATGAACAAGCTACATATCACAATTGATAAGTTTTACAAAGCCTCCATTATAGCATGACATTTTATTCAATTCCCAAAATGCAGTCAGCTATTTATCACGGCATGAAACTGATATTTTATAGCCATCTGACTCAACTTCAAGGCCTAAATTATAAGCAATCTACAGAAGAAATCTTTAAAAATTAAAGAGAATCTCAAATTTTCACATGAATACAACTGCAAATAATTATCAGCAATTAAAAAGTTCAGGTTAACAGTTGTGGCAAGTTTTCATAATCAACCCAGATCAATAACAATACTAAACCATTAAAAATAATAAAACCAAGGATTTAACACTTAAGTGGATTTCATACCACAAATGTACAGAATTACATATATTATAAACAAAGATAAGGAACCAGCCCTCCTATTTCAGTAAGCCAAACTCAAGGTTACAAAAAGATATCCTGAAGGGCAAGGACTGTCTGTGGCTGTATTCCTTAAATACACAGCATGATCTTGTTTTTGTGTATGTCTGGGCTTATATGAAGGGAGGGCTGTAATAAAGTTCTGCAAATGTTGCTTTGGGCAAGTCTCCTAATCTCTAAAAATTTAGGGTCTTTGCCTTCTATTTCATAAGATTTTCTGTTATTTCTTCATGCTCTAAAATTTCACAGTGTTAAGAAAAAAATAAGTATTTTAAAAGATGATACACACTATTGAATTCAAAACCATACCATCTCATTTTGTTCAATGCATCCATATGTTTACAAAGACTCTGAAAACACGTACACCAAATTTCTAAAAGTTGACTTTCTCAAAAGAAAGATTATGGTTGATTTTAATTTTTAAGGGGTGTTTTGCTTCTCTGCATTACCTCACTTTCCTAAAATGAGTACTTAAAACCTTCTTATTGTTTTTCAAATTATAAGAGAAAGAACTTTCAAACATAAATGAGGCAGTACTTACACAAAGACTGCCTCTCGATTTATTAATTTCAAGAATCAATCTGTCCTGTATACTAGTTCAAGTAGATTTCTCACCTCTATTATACTACAAGCAGCTTAAGATCAGGGACCATATTTCCACACGTCTGTATGCCCAAGGCACTAACTTTCATTCATACATACACATACACACACGCACACACTCATACCTCAGTATCCTGGGGGATTAGTTTCAGGACCCTCCCGTACCAATATCCACCGATGCTCAAGTCCCTTGTATAAAATGGCACAGTAAGTGCACATAACCTGCCCATATCCTCTAGATTACTTAAAACACCTAATACAATGCCTACACATCACTTCGTTTGTAGAGAGTCAACGCAGTACTGGGCATGCAGCAAATTCAAACTTTCCTTTTTGCTTTTTGAAACTTCATGAAATTGTTTTTTCCTGAGTATTTTCAATTCACAGTTGGTTGAATCCACAAATGCAGAACCCACAGATACAGAGGGCCAACCAAATACATAGTGACAAATCTCTTCAATTAAACTGGTGTTTTAAATAACGAAAGTGGCTTACGGCCCAACCGCCTACAAAGTTTCGAACCTTCTTTTTTAGGAAAGCACCTTAATGGAGAATAAGTCTATGTAGAATATTTATATTCAAAAGCAGAAATTATTTTTGAATAGAGAAATATACTTTAAGAACATCAAAAAACACATTAAGATATAGTTCAACCTATTTCCAATCATAAGTAATGCTAGTAAACCTTATGGATTCAGAAGTGCTAGATTTCAAATTCTAGATTTAAATGCTACAATCTATCAAAGGCTTGATACCAGCTTCATATTCATTGATGAATAAATTTTCTGAGAATAACATCTCGACTTTTGAAATCTGTCTAACATCTTCTAAGGAGGCAAAAAGACCTCAAGAAAAAATAGGATTCTACTTCCATTTAACACTTTTGCCAAATAGACAACTGTAGCAACCTCTTAAAACGTCAGTTGGCACTTTAAGAGGCAGAGGATCACTTGAGGGCAGGAGTTCGAGACCAGCCTAAGCAACACAGTAAAACTCAGACTCTACAAAAAATTTAAAACTCAGCCAGGCATGGTGGCACATGCGTGAGTCCCAGCTACTCTGGAGACTGAGGAAGAAGGATCATCTGAGCCCAGGAGTTGAGGCTGCAGTGAGCTGTGATCAGGCCCCTGCACTCTAGCCTGGGCAACAGAGTGAGACTCTGCCCCTAAAAAAAAAAAAACAAAAACAAAACCTTAGTAGGGCAACAGTCACAGATGACCCAGATATGTTTTTTATTTAAAAAGTAGTTTCAGGCCGGGCGCGGTGGCTCACGCCTGTAATCCTAGCACTCTGGGAGGCCGAGGCGGGAGGATCGTTCTGAGCTCAGGAGTTCGAGACCAGCCTGAGCAAGAGCGAGACCCCGTCTCTACCAAAAAAATAGAAAGAAATTAATTGGACAGCTAAAAACATATATAGAAAAAAATCAGCCGGGCATGGTGGCGCATGCCTGTAGTCCCAGCTACTCGGGAGGCTGAGACAGTAGGATTGCTTAAACCCAGGAGTTTGAGGTTGCTGTGAGCTAGGCTGACGCCACGGCACTCGCCCCAGGCAAGAGAGTGGGACTCTATCTCAAAAAATAAAATAAAATAAAATAAAATAAAATGTAGTTTCACTTAAAAAGATACAGTAGTGGGTAAGCTTGTTAATAAACTCCCCCCGTACATCTCCAGTGAAGTTGTCGCAATCATCTGAAATAGCTACAAAAATAGGGTTTTGCTCACACTCAACTCTTTATACGATATTAGGATACTATCTAGCCAAAAGAGAAAATAACAATTCTAGGAAAAATATCTTCTAAAACCTTAAAATTCCTTTCAAGGTATAAAACAAAAAAAACACATTGCTATGGTCAAAGAAAGTTCTAACACAGCTGTAGCTATTTAAGACGAAAAAAATCAGATCCTCCCTTAAGTTGAAACATACGGCTATTAAATAGCTATATGACTGAACATCCCCTGTGTAAAATTATAACTGTCTCTAATTAGAGAAACACAGAAAGTACGAGTTTACATTTAACAAAAAAAAAAAGGAACACTAGCTTCTCACTTGCTGTTGGGTTAAAAAAAAAAAAAAAAGAAGGAAAAAAAAAGGAACACCATAACTGATCCCATAAATGTTTTCACTGTTTCAGAACGCAAAATCTTTAAGCAACTACAGGTTTACTTTTTTCTCCGACACACAGATAAGCAATTTGATATAGTTTTTGCCCAATCTTAACAAGTATATTTTCTCCAGATACTTGGAATGAAAACTGAACTAATTAGGTAAAACAGGCCCCAAACAAAAACACGCCTCTTTTGTTATTAACAGCCATCTACAGCTTACCTTTAATGACCTAAATGTCAATTAACTGTTTTGGTCTAACTTCAGTTTTGGTTAGTATCAATACCCACACAGAAGAATGCAGTAACGAAGGACAGTACAGTTTAAACCTTATAAATTACAAATGAGGCCGTATGACTAATTAATCTAGAAAAAGCAAATGACTAAATACCTGACCTCCTTCAAATCTTTGCTCAAATGTTACCTCTTCAATGAAGCCTCCCTTAATCCATTTAAAATTGTAACCCAGTCTCCCTCCCCATGCTCCCTATACCCTTAATCTGCTTTCCTCTAATCCCATAGCTCTTATCTACTATTACATATAGGTTGCTAATTTAATGTCTCATTAATTGTATGCCTAGTCACGTTAGAATGTTAAATTCCAGGAGGACAACTACCTTTGTTTTATTCACTGATATATCCCCAGGACCTACACCTCCCTTGTACACAGATGCTTCAATAAATTTGTGTCACATGTAGATGTTTTAGGCCCTTCTAGAAGATATTTAAAGAGATGAATAGTCTCACTGATATTTAAATGGAAGCAGGATGAACAATTCCACTAAACTGCAGCACAGTTTCTAAGTTGCAATGCCTCAAATGAAAGCAGCAGCAAAAGTACTAAGCTGAAAAATCACTACAAGAAAAAGTTTTTATTCACAGAGTCCTCTATCCAAAGCAATTCTAATGTTATATTATTTAGGGTTGGGAATAGGGCAATAGGATTGTAAATCCATTATTGTAAAAAATGAGGAAGAAAATGTAGACGGAGAAGAAATATGGGTTAACCAGTGACAATTCCCAATAGTGCCATGAAATTACATAAAAGTTACCAAAAATAACTTGATCATAGGCTAGCAGCTAATGAAAAAACACATATAGATGAAAAGAAAGGTTAACAACAAAAAAACACCAAAAAACTTTAGAACAATTCCTCAGGAATTTCGGTCCTCTACTCTGTACAACTGTCAACAAAACGATAAACCCAGTATCCTCGCTAACAGTTACAGGCGTCAAAGCATCTTCGCCTATGTTACCTCATTAAATCCACAGAAGAAATTCAAACTCCAATATAAATAATCAGATGAGTAACAAAAGCACTTAATGTATACACTAGACAATAAATACTCTTCCCTGGAAACTTCCCCACAATATCTGACAAGCTGCAACGAAACCATTCCATAGAAGCAGCACCTTCTTAGCACTGGAAGCTAACACAAGCCTTCTGAAGAATACCATGGCACAGCCGGCCACAGCCATAAAAGTCTTGAAGCCCTTTGACCTTAAACCACTCCTGGGAACTTTCTCTAAGGAAATAATTATACTGAAACAAAAAGCTATTGGTATAAAGATGTTCTCTCTGCCACTATCTCTAATAAAAAAGTGGAAACCCAAAACCCAACGAGAATGGATTTAAAAAAAAATGTGATAAGGTGGGAAAAGCTGACCGAAAAATAACA
Source organism: Indri indri (assembly GCA_004363605.1). Taxonomy (NCBI): domain Eukaryota; kingdom Metazoa; phylum Chordata; class Mammalia; order Primates; family Indriidae; genus Indri; species Indri indri. The sequence goes on along the minus strand of RJWJ010030573.1, from coordinate 6,851 downwards.
TACGCAGTCACTACCACTCCATAAAAATGAAAAGGTAAAAAGAACTGCATTGAGATAAAATTATGTTCAAATTTTAATATTGTGGTTACGGTCTTCTTTCCTAATAGAAAATAGCCACCTTCAAAGATATACGACAATTAAAGACAGAATCAATCACTTTTGAAAGTCTTGAAAAATCTATTCATACATTCACACATAAAAAATCAAATTATGGAATGTTACTTAAAGCAGACACGTGAATTTCTAGGCTTTCAATTGCTATCTCAAAACACATCACACCCAATGCTGCATTTTCTTTGAATCTTCACACTTGCTCCCAGAGACTTATTTGCTGATACACACAAACATAAGTGAAGAGATTCTAGAGGCTGTAATTTACTTACAAAAAATCCAGTAAAGTGATTCAAAACTGGAAGTAATTCTACAAGTACATTAACTAAACATCTGTACAAGAATAAAATTTCAAACTGTATGAATTCAGTACATTAAACAAAACTTTGCATATTTATCAAAAAGAGTAAGGGCCACAATTTATGCCTCAAGTAAAAGAACTTAAAGAAAAACCTAAATTAACCTTAAATTTTTGTGAAGCCTCAAGGAACAGAAAAGGATCTGTGGTACTAAAACATTTCAAATATCTTTGATCACTCAAGCTACTTTAGAGCAAATTCTTTGTTATAATCTAATTTTTAAGCCTAAGATGAGTCAATGTAACTTAAAAACCTTAGTTTTAATTTTTAACTATTTGAACAACTTGAATATATTGGCCAGATTTTTCTGATACCTAAGGAAAACACAGAATGCATCTTTTTCTATAAAAATATTTCAAGTTTTTTTCATTTTTCACTAGATGCCACTGAGAGAGGGAAACTGAAGTTGCCCTAAGTGGACTAACTGGATAAATGATCATTTGAACTAGTTTGGCTAAGTAGTGTCTGGAGTGCCTCAGAGAAGGGGAAAGTGGGGAGGAGGTTTAAAAGTAAAAAGCGACTATTCTGCCACCCCCTTCCCCCACTTAAGGCAGAATTCCTTAAAAACCAGCTCTGACTCATCTTGATGGGTAACTTCTACTGTAAATGATAATTCTTTGGAAATGGACTGCTGAAAATGTGTTTCCAAAAAGAAAACTCAGTGCATGTAAAATTCCCTTATCCCACCTTTGAAAGCCCAAGATGTCTACTTAAGGAGGACACTGGTCACTGGCCGTACCAAGCCGGCCTAGGCCTAAGGGAGGCATGGCAGTGACTGCAACACGGATGGACTTGGGGCACAGGGTAAATGGACTTGCGTGCCCTTGGTAAGCTCTGGCTGCACTCCCGAAGTTAAGGACACCGGCCACAATGGAATGGAGTCTATTGACATTTGCGTCTCCGTTAGAACACTAAGCATTTTCTTAGTTCGTGAAATCAGAACTGACAACCACCCCCTACCCCCAACAGGCTTTCCTACACAAACACACCCTCCAGAGTCAAACCCTATTAGCTGGGACGACACTGAGACCCCAGCCTCTACACAACCCTGGGTTTGTGGGTTATGAGAGGAAAAGGACGCAAGTGAACACACGCGTTTCTGCCTTCAGGAACCCCACCACGTCCCTGCTGCAATCTCTCTCCCTAGAAATTTCAGAAATTGGGGCGGGGGTTGGGAAAAATGCGCAGCAAGCCCGCTCCCTGCCACCGCCGCCACCACCCGCCCCCCCAATCTCCCGAGTCCGGCCTGGGTTTCTGGCACACGCCCGGGACCGGCCCTCGCCCACCGCTGTTCAAAGGCGCCTTCTCCTCCGCGGCCTCGGAACAGCAATGCGGATCGGCCACCACCCGCGCCCCGGAGAGGCCTTGCGGGGGAAGGCGGGAGGCCAGGAGGGGACCGGGCACTCCCCACCCCTTCCTCGGATGGGGGAGGGAGGAACGCTGCGGGAGACTGCACAGAGCCGATTCGAGTTCTGGAGCCCCCGCCACTGTCTTGGACTTAGATGGGGAGGGGTGCGGGGGGCCTCTGCACACCCGCCTCAACCCCGTCCTTCGATCTTTCCCAGGGCAGTGCGGGGGATGCTTGAGGATACTGGATAGACTCTGATTCCAGATCAGCCTGGTGGCTACTCCTTTGACGAGCACGGGGGACGATACCCTAACTTCTCCCCTCCCATGATATTCCCCAACGGGGAGAGGAGGCATGTTTCGGAAGACGAAACCAAAACCTTAAGACCCCCTCCAATGTTAATATCTACACTGGGGGAACGGGCGCTGCCCAAGCATCCCCCCACTAGGGGCGGGGGAGGCTCAAAGAAGGTGGAACAGGGGCTGACAATTGCTGAGACCTGTGAACCCCTCCCAAACACTTAAATGGGCAGGGGGCGGTTGCCCGGTCCCTCCATCTTGACCGTTTGGAGGAGGGGGCGGGGATGTTGCAGAAGGCTGGACACGACCTGACAATCCCAGAGAAATCCCGCGGCGCCCCCTGCACCCAACCCCCCGGACCCTGGACTCGAGCGGGGCCCCCACCCCCGCTGCAGGCCCCCGGCCCACCCCTTCAAGCCTGGCCGGTCACGGGGCGGGGACGGCGGTGCGGGCCGCGGGGGAGGGGACGCCAGGCCCGGGTTCGTCCAGGCCCGGAGCCGAAGGGGCTGGGGCGCCGACACCCACCTGCCCAGTCCGGGCCTCCCGCCGCCTGCGCTCGCCGCGGCCGCCGAGGAGGAAGCCGCGGCCGAGGACGACGAGACTGAGGACGAGGGCGCCGACGGCGCGGCGGCAGGCGACGTGAGAAGGCCGCCGCCGCCGCCGGGCTTGCGGACATTGGCTGCCGCGGGCGGCTGCTGCTGCTGCTGCTGCTGGGGCTTCAGCGACATGGTGAGAGGCCCATACACCGGCTCGCACGCCGGGCGGGGACAGCCAAGAGCTGGGCGCGCCGAGGAGACGCCGGAGCGCGGCGGGGACGCGCGGGCGCCGAGCGGGGAGGCGCGGGTTGGCGCGGCCGGGGGGGCACCCGGGCTGGCGAAGGGGAGAAGGAGGACGACGAAGGGGCGGGGAGGCCCGCCGATACCGAGGAGCCGCCGGGAGCCGGGCCGGGACACGCCGCCGCCGTTGCCGTTGCTACCAAAACAGTCTGAGGCGGAGGGAGGCGAGCGCTGCCGGGAGGGAGGGGGGCCAGGGCCAGGCGGGGGAGGGGCGGCGGAGGGATACGGGCCCAGCGCCGCGCCGCCGCCGCCCCGCCGCGCCGGCCGCGGGAGCGAGCGCCGCCCGGGCCACCTGGTCGCGGGGAAGCGGCGAGGCTCGATGGCCACCACAGAACTCCGAGGAGCTGCGGCCGCCGAGCGCATCGGGAGCCAGGCACGCCGAGGCACCGACTGGCGGTGCCGGGTGGGCGCGGAGGTGCGGGACGGGGACTCTTTACCGGAAGTCGGAAGGGTCAGGCGGAAGCAGAACGTGTGGCGGCTCCGGGGCCGGGAGGGACACGTGAGGAGCGGGCGCCGGGCTGGGCCGCGTTCGCGGGGGTCGGGTGAGGGCCCGGCGGCTGGCCCTGCGGGGATCCGCCCTCCTCGAGGCGGGTCTGCCCTTCGGAGAGGGCGTGTCAGTCTTCGCCTGCGGGGCCTGCCTAGTGCAGAGGACGGCAGGGAAGCGTTTCTTCCCCCACCGTGTTCTTCGATGTCCTCAGACTCTTACGAGGACCTTGTTTGCCCCCACCTGATGCAACCTAGAAAATGGACTGCGAGTGCTTTCGGGGAGGAGTCTGTGTCTTGCTACGTGTAAAGCACCTACAACACTGTCAGACTTAAGGAACGCAAGCATCCTATGGTTTTCTTGGTATCCCCAGCGCCTGGCATACAGTATGCTCTCAAGTGGCACTGGGTGTCTCAAAGGCAGTGCGAGCTTTCTTTGCCTGCCAAGATTGGAACGGAGCAACCTCCAGGGGCCACCCACATCTGGTTACCTTCCCTCCCCTGTTTCATCCCAGCAACACAGTAACCAGAAGACTCCTTCGGGTATCTGACCTTCATTTGAACCTACTTTCCCTTCTTGAACTTCTTTTTCCCCATTCATGAGACTCAAAAAGAAATATACGTGATTGGTAGAGCTATGGATAATGGGATCAGTAGAGACTGAACAGACCTCACAGGAATGTGCGAACTTTAGACCTTGGCCCTTTTAGAAGTTTTACTTTAACTTAGGGAATCAGCCAGAACAGTAGTCCGTTTGTTAAAATGTGTTGCAATTAAACTGGAATTAAGTAGATACTTTTTTTTTTTTTTGACCGATGAATCTCGTTTTTAAAAAAGTGAAATTACTTCAGGAAATGATAGAGGAAGAAACACCAAAATTCCCCTCAATCTCCTAGAATTGTCCAGATAAATGTAAAGACCTAGAAAAACTTGGAGAATGATTAAACCAGGAGTCTGCAGTAGCCCAGTTGAAATGAAATTAACCTGCTAAGTCCTGGCATAAATGATTGTTGTATGCCCACCAACACTTGAAAAGTAGGTAATCAGCTTTATTTCCACCTAAAATAAAAAGGAGATCGAGGGGGAAAATATAGTATTCCTTTATGCTGATAGTTACAAAACCCTTTAGAAATTGACCCAAAGGAGGCCGGGTGCGGTGGCTCACGCCTGTAATCCTAGCACTCTGGGAGGCCGAGGCGGGCGGATTGTTTGAGCTCAGGAGTTTGAGACCAGCCTGAGCAAGAGCGAGACCCGCCCCCCCCACCAAAATTAGAAAGAAATTAGCCGGACAACTAAAAATACATATAGAAAAAATTAGCTGGGCACGGTGGTGCATGCCGGTAGTCCCAGCTACCCGGGAGGCTAAGGCAGAAGGATCCCTTGAGCCCAGGAGTTTGAGGTTGCTGTGAGCTATGATGACGCCACGGCACTCCACCCTGGGCAACAGAGTGAGACTCTGTCTCAAAAAAAAAAAAAGAAAAAAAAAAAACCCAAAGGAAATTGGTACTAAGAAACCAGATGAGAAAACAACGATAAAAACAACAACAAAAATAGGTCATAGTAGAAATACAATCACCTTTCTCTGATGTAATGATTTGACAGCTATATCTGGAACCAACATCCCAGAATTCAATCCCAGGACCAATTTCAGGTAGATGAAAAGAAAAACGGAAGTTGAGTAAGGCCTGAAGCTGACATACCTGAACTAGATGTAATTTAGGCTGAGAAAGCTAGTTTTAATCTACTGTCATTGAATAAAAATTTGTCTTATCGAGGTATAATTTACATACTATGAAACTCACCTATTTCGTGTGACAATTTAGTGATTCTCAATAAATTTACAGAGTTGTGCAACCATTGTCACTAATTTCAGAACATTTCCATCACCCCAAAAAGATCCTTCATGCCCATTTGCAGTTACTCCTGGTTCCCGTCCTCAGCCCCAGGCAACCACTAATCTACTTTCTCTATGGATTTGCCTGTTCTGGACATTTAATATAAATGGAATCTTACAATATACCACCTTTCGTGTCTGCTTTCTTTCACTTAGCATAATGTTTTTTGAGGTTTATCTGTTGTAGAATGTATCAGTATTTTATTCCTTATTATTGCTGAGTATTTCATTGTATAGACGGACCATATTTTGTGTATCTGTTTGACAGTTGGATGTTTAGATTGTTTCCAGTTTTTGGCTATTGTAAATAATGTTGCTGTGAACATATGTCTTCATGTGAGCATATGTTTTCATTTCTCACGGGTAAGTTCCTACTAATGGAATTGTTGGGTGGTATGGTAAATTTATATAATATTTAACTTTTTAAAGATACTGTCAAACTCTTTTCCAAGGTGACTGTGCCATTTTACATTCACACCTGGAATGTTTGAGTGTTTATCATAAAATATGATTTCTGCCTTTCATTAAAATGGAAACCAATAGAACCTTTATTTCACCTCTATTTTACACACCCCTCTTTTTTTGTGTGTGTGGAGAAAAGGATCACTACCCAAAGCCAATAAATATCTTTTCTTGCAAACCTTTTACAGGAATTCTAGACCTCTGAAAACATGGTTATTTAGCAGCAACTATGATGTCAGAAGGCTTTAGCTTTACATGAAAATGTCAGGGTAATGTACCTTTTAAAACAAATGGCATGGCAGGCAGCCTCTATGATGAACTCAAATGATCGTTGCCTCGTGGTGTTCAGATCCTGTGAAATCCTCCCCACTTGAATTGAAGCCGTACCTAGTGACTCCTTTCTAACAAAAAGTTAGGAAAAATTATGGGTTTTCACTTCCAAGATTAGGGTACAAAAAAAACCTGTGGCTTCTGTTTTGGACTGCCCTCTCTGGCTCACTTGCTTTGGAGAAAGCTGGCAGCCATATTGTGAGCTGCTCTGTGGAGGGGCCCACGTGGCAAAGACCTGTTGTCTCCTCCCAACTAGCAAGGACCCCATGGCTGCCAACAGCCCTGTGAGTGAGTCTGGAAGTAGATCATCCCCCATCAAGCCTTATATGATTACAGCCTTGGTCTACATCTTATTCAGCTTTGTTACAGACCCTGAGTTAGAGACACGTAGCTCAACTGTGCCCAATTCCTAACCTTTTTTTGTAGTTTCAAGGTGTTAGGTTTTGGCATAATTTGTTATGCAGCAATAGATAACTGGTATGGATGACCAAAAAAGTACATTTCTGGCAGGTGCGGTGGTTTCTGCCTGTAATCCTACCACTTTGAGAGGCGGGAGGATCACTTGAGCTCAGGAGTTCAAGATCAGCCTGAGCAAGAGCGAGACCCCATCTCTACTGAAAATAGAAAAAATTAGCTGGGCATGGTTGTGTGCACCTGCAGTCCCAGCTACTCAGGAGGCTGAGGCAGGAGGATCATTTGAGCCCAGGAGTTTGAGGTTGTTGTGAGCTA
>RJWJ010030572.1:0-19806 GCA_004363605.1 Indri indri | reverse complement strand
GCAAAAGAGATTTTTTTATAAATTAATAAACTTTACGTTTTTAGATCAGTTTTAGATTCACAGAAAACAATTGAGCAGAAAGTACAGGGAGTTCCCATATACACCCCCCATCCCCAACCCCCGCCCGTTCCCCCTGTTCTCGGGTAACACATGCACAACCCTCCCCATTATGGACATCCTGAACCACAGTGGTGCACTTGTTACAACTGATGAACCTGCATTGACACAACATTATCACCCAAAGTCCATAGTTTAAATGAGGGTTCTCTCTTAGTGTTGTACAAGCTATAGGTTTGGATAAATGTGTACGATACCTATTCACTGCCCTAAAAATTTTCTGTGGTCTGCTTATTCCTCCCTAACCCCTGGCAACCACTGATTTTTTTACTGTTTCCTTAGTTTTGCCTTTTCTAGGATGTCATATAGTTGAAATCATATTATGATTTCATATATATCAAGTAGATTGCTTTTTTAGATTGTCTCCTCTCAATTAATAATATGCACTTAAGTTCCTTCATGTCTTCATGGCTTGACAGCTCATTTCTTTTTAGTACTGAATAATATTCCATTGTCTGAATGTACCACAATTTATATAACCATTCACCTACTAAAGGACGTCTTGGTTGCTTCCAAGTTTTGGCAATTATGAACAAAGCTTCTATAAACATCCATGTCCAGGTTTTTGTGTGGACATAAGTTTTCAATTCATTTGGATAAATACCATGGAGTGATTTCTAGATTGTCTGGTAAAAGTATGTTTAGTTTTGTGAGAAATTGTCAAAATATCTTCCAAAGTGGCTGTGCTATTTTTTCATCCCCACCAGCACTGAGTGAGAGTTCCTGTTTCTCCATACTCTTGCCAGCACTTGATGTTGTCAGTGCTTTGGCTCTCAGTCATTCTTATATGTGTACTGTGGTATCTCATTGTTGTAATTGGCAGTTCTCTAATAACATGTGATGTTGAACATCTTGTCATGTGCTTACCTGCCATCTATGTATTTTCTGTAGTGAGGTGTCTTTTCATATCTTTTTTTCCATTTTTAATTGGGTCGCCTGTTTTCTTATTGCTGAGTTTTAAGAATCCTTTATATATTTTGGATAGCATTCCTTTATCAGATGTATCTTTTGCAAATATTTTCTCCCAATCTGTGGCTTGTCTTCTCATCCTTGAAATTGTCTCTGACAGAGCAGAATTTTTTAATTTTAATAAAGTCCAGCGTATCATTTTTTTCTTTCATAGCATACTTTTGATGCTGTATCTAAAAAGTCATTGCCATACCAGAGGCTATCTAAATTTTCTCCTGTTATGTTCTAGGAGTTTTATAATATTATGTTTTACGCTTAGGTGTGAATCCATATTTTTGATGAAGTATTTAGGTTATGTATCTAGATTAATTTTTCTGTGGGTCATTGTCCAGTTGTTCCAGCATCATTTATTGGAAAGACTCTCTCCTCCCTTGTATTGCCTTTACTGCTTTGTCAAAGAGCAGGTGACTGTATTTACATGGGTCAATTTCTGGACTCTCTGTATTGTTCCATTGTTCCATTTGTCTGTTCTTTCACTAATGCCAGGCTGGTTTGATTACTATAGCTTTATAAAAAGTATTAAGGTCAGGTAGTGGCAGGTCCCCCCACCTCTAGAGGTCCCTGCATGTTGCCATTTAGTTTGGCCCCTGGCCAGATTCAGCGTCTACTTGGCAGCCTCCCAAATTCCATCTCCTTGCTGGTGACCTAGAGTCAGTTGAATTTGGGATATTTGTAGTCAATAAAAAGCATACCAACACTGACAGAAAACTAGAATGTAAATTTATTAATTCAAAATAAGAAATATTACTGTCAGGTGAGGACTTTTTCTCCTTGTGAGCAAACTAGTGTTCTGTTGCACAGCAAGGTGACTATAGTTAATAATAACACAGTGTATATTTCAAAATAGGTAAAAGAGAGGATTTTAAATGTTCCCACCACAAAGAAATGATAAATACAGAGGCAATGAATATGCTAATTACTCTGATTTGATCATTCACAACGTATACATGTATCAAAATATCACTCTGTACCCCGTAAGTATATATAATTATTATTTGTTAAACATAAAATAAAACTAAAAAAAGACTGACACATAAAACTAGAATGTAAATTTATTAATTCAAAATAAAAAATATTACTGTCAGGTAAAGACGGTATTAGTCTAGTCCTGCCTTCTCTCCTTGTGAGCAAGCTTTGTTGCTAACAGAGTTACCCTTGGTGAGCTCAGAATCAGAGCGGGATGATTGGGTTATGTGACTGGGGCATACACCAGCGTCAGGCTGCTGCTTCCGTATGGAAGTACCCTGCCCAGAGGACAGAGCCTTCTAAAATGCCAACACAAGTTGTCCTTCTCTGGATATGCTTAAAAAACACAGACATTTGTTTCCGTGGCTGTAACTGCCACTCTTCTTTTGTTATTTTATTTTTAGTGCTTTGAAGACTAACACTGACTCCTGCAGATCGATGCATTCTTTATTTTAGATATGCTTTTGCGTTCAATCAATTTCAGTCAAGTCTTGCAGGCCAGGGAGCCATTCTGTCTCTTTCTAAAGTGAAATTGCCTAGCATTCTTTAGCTCCATTATGTGTAGGCTTAAAAATTTAACCCTACTTCTATATTCATGGGAAATTCATCAGCCTCAGAAGAAAAAGGGGGTATTAGAAGGTACTTGGCTGTAAAAGGCAAAAGAGACACAGTCTATCAAAGTGATTCTCATCGTAGGCTGAGCAGCAGCAGAATCCTCACAAAATTTTATATATGTATATTTTGGCCTGGTCAAAAAACCCTCAGACCTGCTGATAAAGATGTGGGCTCTTTACTTTTTGATAAGTGATACCAGATTACTCTCCAAAGATATTGTTTGCATTCATACTTCTAACAATAGCATGTATAGTACCTTCTCCCCTACCTTCTTAGTATTTACCGCTAAACCTCTCATTCATCTCAGCTTTATTCTTGGGCAGCAGCTTTGGTAAAATACATAATAGGTAAAAATCTCGCCATCAAACTGGTTCTAACTGATCAACACTAGGTTGATCACATGGCAGAAATACTCTCTAGGGATTAGGGGGATGGAGGGCAAATCAACAACTAAAGGACACGGGGAGCACTAAGGGGGGGGAAGGGCATGCCTTAAACCCGCACTTGGGTGAGGCAAAGACATAAAGTGTAACTGTAATGTTTGTACCCTCACAATACCCTGGAATAAAAAAAAAATAAATAAATAAAAAAATATATACATAAAATATATAATACTGGTGAATATCACATAACTTGTCCCTATTCCCATGTATGGTGAAGATAGAAACATATTACACATTTACTATTCTGCAGAGAAATGCTTCCTTAAGCAATGGGGAGTTAAGTGAAATGACCATGTGTTGATTTGCAGTTTCTATTAATTGGCCAGTCACCATATTAGAACAGAGATTAAATGCTGTCTACATATACTTTACTTCTAATAAAGTAGAAAGGGGCAGATTTATGGGGAGTCAAGGACATGATACATTCTTAGCTTTGGGATGAAATCAAGATGTTCCTTGGTCTCTGTGACCCTCAGTCTATGAACACATATAGCTGTTCGTTACAAATGAATGACAAGAAGACTAAACAAATACAATAAATACAAAAGCATTTTGGGAATTGTGAAATCTAAGAAATGACGGGCCTTTACTGAGGGGCCTTTCTGTATCATATTATAGGTTAAGTTATGTTCCTTGAGTATATCTAGCACAATTATTTTGATAAACTTAGGGAGTCAATACTTAAGGAACCATTAGGAAGCCATCTCTTTAGGGCCATTGAAATCACTCCTTTGTACATACTAGGCTCTCAGAAGGCTGATGCCTGCTTAATGTATTTTGTAAATAGTGTTTGCATAGACATCAGGTTTGCTGTTGCCCTTAATCTAATAAGCATATTACTCAATAAATGGATGTCCAAATTACCATCCCCTGAGTTACAGCTTTTCTTTCCCTTATTGGAACTTTCCTCATGCATCATTTGTTCTACTGATCTACGGCACTTCTTCATTGAATTAACCTCATTTATATGCACATTGTTACCTTTCGGCCTACATCCTCATCTGATTTGTAGTTGTGTCTCTCTCATGCTCAGCACACAGTAGGGGCTTTATTACATATAACTCATATTGCTTGATGACTATGTCTCAACCTCTATGGAGACTGTGATATTTTTTCTGTGTCTCCCAGAGTCTGTGCCAGGTATGGGTACAGCAGAGAGAAAGGCTGCTCCTCCTAATGATCTGAATGTTATTTATAACTTGGTTGTATTATGGGAGTGTTCTGGGGAAAGGTTAAACTCTGCATTTCCTGACTCGAAATTCTATTAAAAGCAATAACAATAATAACAAAAAGATTGAAAAGTCACACCTAAATCTATTAGCTATGTAAAATCCTTTGATAATCAAAAGGGCCCTAGAATCCCAAGTCACCATGTTTTCCTTTAGGTTCTAACTTGGGGAAAAAAAATCAATGAAAGTGGAAGATTAATTCCTGGTGACCCAGGCAAAGAGCCCCTAATAGCACTTAGGGGGCAAAGCTTGCGTCCCAGCTCACGCAATAACTATTCTGTGAATTTAAGCAAGTCACTTCACCATATGAAAGAGTTTCTTAATCTTTAAACTAAAGAGATTAGACTAATATTCATATTCATAATTATTTGGGGGTCAGAGACCCCTCTGAGAGTCTACTGAAAAGTAAGGACCTTCTTCCCCAAAAAAGCACAAATATAACTATAAATAGAATTCCAAGAGGGTCAGAGGCTCTCTAAAATCTACCCACAGATTTCTGAGAGGACTTCAGAATGATTTCTAAGGTCCAAAGTATGCAGTTGAAAAAAAAAATGAATCAATTTACATTTCTACTCGCGATATGAATTAGTTTTAAAATGTGGATTTGAGCCATTATTTCATTGAAGTTATGATTACTTTTTTTGGTAACTTATAATAGGCACAACAAAGAAAGTTTTTCAGTAGTATAAGAATATTTTGTTTGTGGATTAATAGCATCTCAGGGTTAGTGAAGTTATTAGTTAACCCTGCTCAATGAAGGGACCATCCATAACTCACCTCAGAAGTGGAAATTTAGCTTTGACTTGAACACATATGGTGATGGGGAGCTCACTCACATGTTTATGGCTGGGCAAACATAAAGAATTTAGAATTTTTTTCTTTATGTTGAGCTATAATCAGTCCCCACACATAAATGTCAGCCATTGACCCTACTTCCGTTCTCAGGAACTACACAGATTAATTTTATCTCTTTTCCCAGTATTTTAGGAATTCAAAAGCAGCTTCTATTGTCCTCTATTACTTTTCTCTATGAAACATCCAGTTTCATCTAGAATTCCTCTAGAAAAGTGAGTTCATAAAATTACTTTTAATCCTAATTGCCTTCTTTAGCGGTCCTCTTGAAACGCACAGTTGAGAACTAGACAGCATGTTGGGGAAGAGGTCTGAACAACACATGATTAGAGAGCAATTCCCTTTCTTATCTGGCTGACTCTGCCATTGGGAATACCACTAACCCGCCAAGAGCTCTGCGCCTAGAAACAGGTAGCTTCTATTGGGTCACGTGAAATTAGTTTGTGGTGATCACCTAAAACCCCAATGATACTCAATCAAGGTTGGCCTCATACTCTATTTTTTAGACCCCAAATAATCTGTCTAAAACCCAAAGTTCTGTTGACCTCTACCTTAATTGCTTAGGTCATCATTCTAATTCTTGAAAACATTTTGGAATGCTAGTTTTGTCATTCGTGTCATCTTTCCTTCCAAATTTTGTGTCATCTACAAATGTAATAAACCTACCATCTTTGGCTCCAAATTAACTGATTAAAAATATTGACCTGTGGTTTCAAATATAAGCCTCTCTCTTTGGATTCACTATTACTAATGCTTCACTCAGTCACGTCCCAGCTTCATCCAATCCACATTTAACCACCTGATCAACAGAATAGAGAAGAGCGTAAGTGTTATGTACTTCTTGGAAGCAACATTTTTTCCCTTTTTATCCTTTATTCAGTCTACTTTCTTTCCATCCAATTCTATTTTCTTCATTCCTCCACGTTTTTCATTTTACATATCCTGGTCTTATATATGGTCCCTTTTCTGCAGTGTTCATTTTGCTACAAAGAAAAGAACCTCCATTGTGTTTTTTTGGGATCCTTTGCCTTTTGTCTGCGGTAGCCCTGGTAGAGCCTGTGCTTGCCCCAGGAGGCTGTTTGCCACCTGCCAAGCCACAGCCCCTGTGCAGGTGAAGGGCTTTCCTCATGCTCATAGCATTTGGCAGAGGAGGAGTTTCTGAGAAATTGATCGACACCCCCAGACCAATTTATTTTCCTCCGCCTCCAGAATTACATCAATTATAATCTTCCTCAAACATCAAATGAGGATTTAAAGAATGTTGAAACACAAATTATACGTGTGTTTTGGGGATGCAAGAGGGGTGGGGGAGAAAGAAATTATTAGAAAGTTCTCAGCAGACTTCACACTTGAATCTTGGCACTATTGCTTCTATAACCAAATGAATATTGCTGACTGGAAAAGAGAAAGATTGCCTTAAAGGCTATTTCAAAGCACAAATTAACCAGCCATCCATTATCCAATTGAAAAATGGCAGTAGAATAAAGTGCTTTGGGAACTAAACAATTTGTGGTAGATGTTCTGCAGAACATCTCTGTTGTAACATGTGAGCAGCTCCTGCCTGATCAAAGCTTTTCATGGACATAATTAATATCGCAACAAATAAGGCTAGAAAGGAACCTTCCAAGGTTTGTCCAAGTAAATAATTTTACTTTAAAAAAGGTTGACTTTCTTATATAACCTTGTGACCATTATTATTATAAAATAAATTAAATGGAGTTCAGGGTAAGCAAGTAGACCTGTACAAAAGCATGGGAAGTAGTTGAGTAACGGTTTAATCAGTTGGACATTTTGCTTACTGATTTTTTTCTTTACATTTGATTCCCTCATTTAGGCAAATCAATGTGGGCATTAGGTCATTAATTCTCATTTAAAGAAAATTGTCTGGAACATAACTTGATTACTCTGTAGTTACCTGTGGATAAAAGGGACAAACTCTGGAGTCAATAGAGCCTTTGCAAACCTGAGGAGGTATAGGCAACCTCAGCTCAGGTGCCTGAGTATTTCCTATGCTTTAATATTTCTGAGAGAACCCCAAGACCTTTGAACCAGGTAAACTGGTATGTTAACCTAAGATAAATCCTAGAGAATTTATCTAGGAAAGTCTAGGTCAGCATCCAAAAAGCTAAGGATGAAAATGAGTTGTGTCCCTTGATAATGGAACTTTATGACCTAATCATCTGTTCATTTATTTATTCAGTGTATACTGAGGGACTGTTATGTGTCACACTTCTCTTAGCACCATACCACCCCTATAACCTTGAACAAATCACTTATCTTCTCTAAGTCTAAATTTTACCATCCAGATATTTCCCTGAAGGAGTTGTGAGGTGTAGTGACTTATATATTTAAGACTCCAGCAGAGCAACTGGTTGGATGCTCAACCTCCCTTCCCTTTTCCTTAGCATTGAGACTTCTTTTCCATGTAATTTGTAATAATATGAAATAAGTCCCATTTTTAACAGCAAATTTCTCTCTGCAGTCTTGGGTCAACAGGAATTGTGAGTGATCTGTGTTTGCTGATGAAATTAAAGTATTTAAATATTATTACAACTGATAAAATATTTTTGCAAGATAATCTACCAAGCCCAAGGATATCATTCTTTGTCAAATAGCACTCTGAGGCTTGCTGATTGCAGTGCATACAAATTCACACATTTCTTGAGCCTCTTTGTTTCACAGCAAACATGAGCAATGACTTCCTTTCATTTATTAATTCTTACTGGAGCATTTTCCAGTAATACTTTAAAAAATCTCACAAACCAATTTTCTAAAATATAAAAAAATATAAAATTTTCAACATCATGCATAGACTTTCAGCTAGAATGATGTCTTAACAGAATAGAATCGAGGGAAATGAAAGATAATTTCACAGATTGAGTGTGGTTGTAGCAGTTGCCTTCTGATTTATATTCTAAATTTGAATTAATTTTGAAAAAAATGTGAAGATAGATTATTGTGGAACTGCCAAAGGCATATACCAAATTGTTACTTCATTAATCAAATCATTTAGATAATAGATATTACTGAGCACCTAGTGTTTGCTAGGCACTGTGAAACTATATAGCTCCCAATGTCAAAGAGTTTACTCTCATGAGAAAGATAGGTAAACAATTGCAGTTCTACAAGGTAATTGATACAAGAGGTGATCCAAGAGCAGGGGTGAATATGAGAAAGATGTAGCTAAGTCTACATGGGGAATTGGGGTGGCCATCAGAGAGGAAGCAAGCTGATATGGAAGGGTGAGTGGTACATCATCAGGTTGTATGAGTAGGACAAAGATGTTTGGCAGTGAAAACATAAGGAGAAAAGGATGGTTGCCTGAGGGACTGTGGAGTGGTCAGGAAATTGGGAAGAGTAAACTAGCATTATTAAATCATAAATTACTGTGAAAACAGGAATGGGCAGGGCTGGTGCGAAATGAATCCCAGTAGATAGGGAGAAGCCAAATCATCTAAGCCTTGTGTACCAGGTAAAGATATGCCAATGTTTTCCCCACTCTGTAGGTTGTGGGGGAAGTGACTGAAGAATTTTGAATAGCGAAGTTATGTAATCAAATGGGTATGGTCAGGTTCCTAAAGAAGACTAACAATGTTGGGATTGTTTTGTTGTTTATAAGTTACAGAAATGGCACGCACACCCTTTTGTTCCTAGGGATTTCAATGGTTCTCCTTGTAACAGAATTCAGAAATGCCAAAAGCAATATTTGAACTAAACAATACATCAGAATTATAATAGGGACCTGTGAGCAGATTTTTGGTTAACAGGTTTTTAATAGGCTGTGATGCAATCCTTAGTAGAGAGGATTTAATTATAAAAGATAGCTTGCCTCTAATGGAAATTTGGCTGGGTGCGTTTTTATTGCTCAGTGAATTAAAAGGTTTATATAGGATTACATTGTTAAGATTCTTGGAGAAAAACACATAAACACCAATGAAAACTTCCCACTCCTTTTCTTTATCTCTTCCAGCAAAGCAGTGAATTTGCCAGAAATAAAATTCGTTTAAATTTTGTATAATTTTTATAATTTCAGGGGTTAAGCATCCGAAAAGCCAGAGTGAACCAGCATTCCCTGAAGAAGAAGAAGGCATCAATGAGAGAGAGGAACAGTGGGACCATTAATTGCTGGTCTGCAGCAAGAAGGCTTCTTGGGATACCTGAACTGTTAACTTTTCTGAATATCCCATGAACCTCCACTGCTTGACTTCCAGCAGCATTCTCCGTCTCTGCACTCACACTCACACAGTAGTTACGCACCTCCCGGAAGCCTCCTTGACTGAACTTTAGAACTAAGTACATATTGTTCCACATCGCTTACTATTAAAGAATAAACATTTATTTTACAGTGATTTTTCTTTTTAACTATGTAGAAATTTGCAGACATGTGACTGTTCTAACTTTAATACTGCCAGAGCTTGATCCCTGATGTCTTACTGAAAAGGTTTGCATTCTAAGGTCAAATGTAAATAGCATCACTTTAAGAGTAAAAAAAATAAATATTAAATACATTTAGATGATGGTGTGTGTGTGGGCTTAAATTAAAGAGAAATGTCTAATGAAACTTTTAGGTTAAGATCTACATTTATCATGTTTCTGTATACAGAATAGAACATGGTGTTCATTTCAAAATGATGAAGAAATGCCAGTTTTTGTGATTTGAAACACCACAGTATTAGATATTAAACATCTCTTCCCTTCTAACAACACATTAATGGTTACTTATAGAACCACATAATTCTCTTCATTTTTAAAGCTGGGAGATATGTATTTCCCAGTATTTCCTCTAGTGATTAAGAAAGAAAAATGATGAATCTAAAAAAAAAAAAAAATGCCAAGTCCCGCTGCCCCTTTTTTTGGCTATTACTTAAAATTTAGGCCACTTATTTCCTATTGCATTTTAATAAATAATTAGCATTGTGTTAATTGTCTATATAATAAAATAAGAAATTCCATTAATTCGTGCATATAGTCATTCGTTCATTGATTCAATAGTTATTTTTTATGAGCTTATCCCGAGGAAAGTACTCTGCTGGGAGTTATAAAAATAAAGGAAAGATAGTTTTCCTATAGAGTTGGCAGAGAGGATAAAGCATTAGTATAAAGCAAGGTTTTACAACACAGTATACATTTATTGAATACAACTTTCTGAAAATATGAAGTTCTGGCCTTATGAACAATTTAAATTGTTCACGACATTTGAATGCAAAGTATCTAAACCACAAAGTTTAGTGGGGATGGAGGTGTGCCCAATTTGGTCCCAACATTGACGATATTAGTGAGGTCCAAATGTACCATGGATTAAAAAAAACAAAAAGATATCTCAAAAGTCAGTAAAGGAAAAATTAAGACAGGAAGAAAAAAGTCAAATGTGAAATCCACTGTGGTCAAGATTCAAAAATGTAAAATGATTGTTTCTAATTTTGAATACAAGTATTATAATATAGAGATTAAGAGAGTTTTATTAAGTTATAAGAGAATGCAGGAGAGGTAGCATTTTCCTTAGCATATTTTCTCCAAGAAAACAAATGTAAAACTCATTGATAAGTAGTGCCATGTGTACGAATGAGTTTTATAGTTCCTCTCTCCCTTCCCTCCCTTCGTTCCTTTTTCTTCTCTCTCTCTCTTTTATTTCCCCCTCCCTTTCTTCCTTTCTCCCTCCTTCCTGCTCTCTCTCTCTAACTCTCCCTTTTTCTTTGGTAAACTAAAGATTTCTGAAGTTTCTAGACCACCTGCTATGACTGTTTGATTTACTAAGTTTCTCTCTGCTTAAAACCTGATTAAGGGCCATATTTGTTTCAAGTGATTCTGAATTATTTGTGTTTGGAAAACACCCAAACACCCCTTGAGAGTATTTAGTATCTGACGTGCTAAAAAAATAAAACTGCCCTTCCCTTTTCTCGAACAGATACTTTCATACATGCTTTTTCAAAAGAACTCAGGCAAACAAAAAGAACCCAAAGCTTTTGCTGATTTTGTAACATCATTTGGAGAAATAAACAGAATGACTTCTGGATTCTTCTGTTCTATTCTCCATTCTTAAGAACACAAAGAGATCAAAATTAAAAGCAAAAGTTTTCTTTGGGAAATGGTGGTTTTTCCTATTCTGTTCTCTACTCTCAAAACACAGAGAGATCACAAAAGCTTAAGTCTTTCCTGGGAAATTTGTTGGCTTTCTCAGAAATTTGAAGGAAACCAACTGAGATAATGGCTTTTCAGTTTCCTTTTTACACAATTATAGTTTACAACAAAATTTTCTTCAAGAAGACAACTTGGTTTCAGTTTGGCGGAGTGGGCAAAGAAACTTTCTGACCAAAGTAAAACCAAAAAAAACCTTTATAGTTCCCAGGCCACATTTATAATACACTATAATATAATGCCTAGTAGCTTGGCTTTGAGTCACTCTGACTTGGATTCAAATTCAACCTCTAGCAGATTTTTGACTCAGTTTCTTCATTTGTAAAATGGATATAATCATATGTAATCTACTGGGTGGTTGTGAGACTTAAATGACACATGACCTAAAAAATGCTTAGCCCAACTCAGTGAGCATTTAATAATTGGTGTCTATTATTATTAGAGGTAGAAAGGACATCAGAGGCCACCTATCCAAACCTTACCTAATGCATGATCCTCTTCAATGTCACAGGCAAGTGACTGATCGCCCCATTTATTCTTGAGTAACTCCAGCTGGACCCTAAGCCAATCAAACAGCTCTGATTGTTCTTCTGCATGTTAAACTCTCCCCTTCTCCTACACCCTTACCTCTTCCACTTTTGTTCATCTCTGAATAAACTTTAACAGAATACGTTAACTCTTTTCCTGTATCTCAGCCATTCAGACATTGAAGAACATTCTGATGTCATGTCCTAAGTGGCCTCTTTTCTTTGATAAAACGTCATCAGTTCCTCTGAAGTTTTTGTGAAGAGGCTACCACTCAACTGTAGGTCTTTCCTTGGCATTTATTTTGCGAACACAGACATTGGTGCAGCCACTTCCCTTGCCGGATTTAATAATCTGTTTTACACAGACCGTGGAGACTTGGTCTGTAGAGGCAAGATGAACATGAGAGTGGATTGGTGAGAAAAGTAGACAAAAGAGGAAACTTGAAGCTTGGAGAAAAAGAAAAAATTCTGGATGAAGTAAATTAAAATGATATTGAATTCATCTTCATGGTTTATTTTTTACTCTGCTGATGCGCCTTAGCAGTTTTTTCCCTTTTCTCTGACTTTCACTAACAATGAGGCTAATTTGAAGTAATGAGCACAGTGAATCCCAGGGATATATGAAGTTGCCATATTAGAATCCTAATAGTAACAGATTATTAGAGTTTATTCACAAATAAATACTAAAATTGCATATGAGCATAAACACTTTAAGGTAAGTAGACATGTTTTTTTCTAGTATTCATTTTGCACTTAAAACTGGTTGCTTTTATTAATAAAAGTGGTTGAAATTCAGATTCTTCAGCCTCAGAGCGCACAGAAAGTTCAAAATTGTGTCGGGCAGGAAAGCATGTGGCAGCAAATAAGAGAAAAATCAACAAACAATGGCATAGAGGTTTGTCTGTGTCATGCAATACAGTGTCCAGGACTAGAACAGTGAATCAAGACACCAAAGAGCAAGAGGCACTTTTCGTATCCCTTAACATTCTCAGAGTTGGAACATCACGGTCTCAAGAGAGGTGCTGCTTCAGGCATCTAGTCTGTTCTAAGCAGGAAAAAACAGTGGGAAGAGAAAAGGAAAGAACCTGCAGCAAAGAGGAAAGGCTTTTCCAGAAACCCTCGACTAATGTCACATGGTCCGGAGCTGTGTCACGGAGCCACACCTTTATGCACGGGTGTTTGAGCAAGTAAACATGTTTAACCAGGTCCCTTGCCACATGCCAACTAACTTGGGTTTCTCATTTTGAAAGTGAGCATGGATACTGGTTGTGCAATCAGCAGCATCTGATTCCCAAATGAACAGAATTCAGGGATTTTCTTCTTCCTTAAGGCATTTAAAGGAAGCACTGGCTACCTATACATGTCAAGAAATTAAAAGCATTAATACTGATTTGATATTTTTGCTAATTAAAAATATATAAATTAGGTCATGTTTATGATAGACCTGTAGCTAGATAGAACTAGATATTATTAATTATTCTATGCTGCTTTCCATAGGATTGTTTGGTGATGTTTAAAAAAGTATGCTTTATAAACAAGAGACAAAAATTCTAGTTCGTTGTTCAATAAACATGTATGACTCCCTGTGACATGCTAGACATTGATTAAGTGCTGGGGATACAGGTATTAATAAGATAGTTAAGGTCCCTAAATCCAGGGGTATAGATGCCAGTGTTTGAAGACAGTCAATATACATGTAAACTAATAAATGAGATTTCAGATAATGATCAATTTTTGGAAGGAAATAAAACAAGGTGATATGGCAGAGAGTAGTATCTTCTCTTTATTGTAGTGATGTGTGCCCTTGACGAATCCTTTAACCACTCTGGGATGCAGTTTTCTGATCAGTAAAATGTGGAGAATGATATAGGTGATGACCAGGTGATCTTGTGAGGGCTCCTCTGATTTTAAGGTCTATGTTCCTTCTCCTTAATTCTCTTTTGGGAACTGCAGACAAGTAGTAAAGGAGAAAGGAAGAGAGGGAAAGAGACAGAAAACAGAAGTATTATACTATGAGAAGGTGGAATCAGAAGAGAAAAGGGATATCCTCATGTGCTTATATGACAGCAGAATAAAATTGAGTTAGAAATGTATACACACGCACACACATACGTAATAGAATTAGCATTGTAACCAATAGTTTTCTGTCTTTTAAAACTTCCTCTTAGAAAATTAACTTAAAAAATGATGGCGTTTTGTTTTATTAAGATTTCAAAGTTCTTCCAGGAAAAATTTCTTCCTACAAATCACTAATTGGATCATTTACTCTATCCGAGCACACAAGCTATGTTGCTACTAAGTACTGCATACAAGATTTTTTCCTTTACAGAGATTTACATGATGTGGTATTAAATTCTTTGGAAAGCTTCCACTATGTTCTGGAGTATTTTCTTTTTCTCCTCCAGGTGCAAAATGCGTTGATAACAACCAGAAGTTGACTTGTTAGTGCTGTGCTTCTACTTGAGTTTGGAAAAATGCCAACGCAAAACAAACACCACCCCAACTCCATCCCGATGCGTTATTTGCTGCCTACTAAACTGCCTTCTAAAGCACTTTGGATATTTCATACACAAATATTAACATGTTTTTCAGAAATTGTTTCTTCATTTTATACTTTTTCTAATTATCTATATTACAGCTATCTGCCAAGTTTTTCCATTTGGTTTTAATTTATTTCTCTCTGCAACTAAAAGGGAAATCTTGAATTTGGGTAAATTTTTAGTGAACCATTTTGAGTTTCTATTATTCTAAAATCAATGGGGAGGCTTTCATACACACACTTCCTTTGTTTCTTTTTCACATTCCACTGTGTTTATTTATTCCTTTGTTTCTTTTTCAAATTCCATTGGTATTGCTTTGATTTAGTTCCACAAATCTTTATTGATAGTTTACCTTCCAACTATTGTTAAGCATTAGAATTATAGAAATAAAAAGGCTATTATTGTCATTGCCATCCTGCTAGTAAATACTTGCTTAATTCTTTACAATTATAGTAAAGTGGTTTCACCTATATGTCTCAGTTAATAATCACATAAATATGTATAATAGATAAGATTTATTTTATAAATAAGAAAACTAGGGTCCAAAGAAAATAAGTGACCCTAAATGAACCAATAATACGACAAAGCCTTCCAGTAGCTTATGATCTGTTTGAGAAGTTGTGATAGTTTTTAGGATAGAAAAGCCCATCCTCCTTGGGAACCACAGACTTTTATGCTTTCTTATCCATTGTCTTATTGATTGACTTAGAACTGAACTTCCACAGTAACAGATAGGTGTGTTATCTCAGACATAAAGCATAAGTGGATAATTTGGCTGTTGATGACTTTGACTGTGAGGAGTGGGAAGAACTGGAGTTCTACTTTAATCCTTTGACATTGACTTCAAACTAAGATGACCTATGACAAATAAAAGAAGGAAATTTGAAACTCTTTTTAAAGTATTTGATTCATTTTAGAATATTTTCTATGTTTAAACCTATACTTTAAAAAATGACCTTTAATATTCTCCTTCTATGATGTGCTGCTAAAAAAAAAAAGAAAAAATAAAGAAAAATAACCTTTAATATCTAAAAAAGAGAATTTCTGAGTTTATGACAATCTTATGTGTAATCTTTTCTTAAAGAGCAAGACATCAACCTTTTTAATTTGTTTCTTTTTCTCAATTCCCAATAAGTTACAAAATAAAAATGAAAATAATTTCACAAATTGCTGTTTTTATTATTACCCCCCTCATCCGTCCCAGGATTTGAAGAATGATAATTTTCCCTTACTTCTCCCAGACTTTGTATCACCAAAGAAATAAAAATAATATGAATAAGCATAATTACCCCAGACCTAAATGTGCAAGTGTGGAATATGTTATAGATATTATGGCATTGAAAGAAACAAATTTGCTATTTAATGAAGAGCTAAAGAGAATATTCTATCTGCCGTTCTCAAGCTAACTGAGGAATGAGTTTAATTGATTTCAAAATACCATTCTTCTCAAAAATAACAAAGGTAAACATATCAGTAATCAAAGCAATGGAACAATAAGAACTTTAAAAAACAAATAGCTTGCAGATGGTTGAACATCTCTCTAATAATTACATGAGAATATCTTTTATTTCTTTATGGTTTGAAAAGAATAGCATTTTTCAAGGCCTTGCAGTAGACGGGTGGGTTTCCCATTACATTTCTCCCCTGCAGCATAAATTCTGTGGATGTGTTTCCCTAATCAGACTAATTATATCACCATATGTTGATCTCTTCCTTCTTCTTTTGCCCTAATGGGACAAAGATTTTCTATTTTGAATTTGTCACTGGTTAGTTACATTTGTCAAGTGTTTTAAATATTACACTATATTACACTTGGCAAATGTAAAGCGTCCTTTATTTGCTTTTGAGAATATTCAATAGTCTAAAAATTAAAACTTGACATGACGGTTAATTATGGCTAAGACAGGAATTATACTACTAAATCCTGAACTTGTATACGATACCGTGCTTGAGCATGGTATTTTATTTTTAGTGTAAATGAGTTTCCATAGGAAGCAGTCCATTGGAATTGGTTGATATCAAAATGAAATTTTTCAAAATAATTTTTTTGTAGTACAGGCAGAAAAATATTAAAAATTAGACTTTGTCATAAACTGCCAAAAGCTATACCTGTATAAAGTAATTTAATGTAATATTTCAGGGAAAATGCAGTTACCAAAACCAATCTTCTTGTTTTCTTTCATTTGTAATGTGGAGTTAAAAATTTTTACTATTGAGCAATATAATATGTGTGTTTAGAATTTATATATGTATGTTTGTATACATGTATATATGCACATATGTATTAGTATATATAAAATGTGTGTACACACATGCACGTATATATAAAATGTACACTAAATATGTGTATATGTAGATACATAGAATGTTTCATTATACTGAAATAAAAAAAAAACTTTTTTAAAAAGAGAAGAAATTTAACCCGTTTGCTATTAAATTAGCACAGAGAATTACAGCTGTATTAGATAAATACATCCCAAAGCTACATTTCCCTATTCTCTTCTGTTAAGGAGAAGCCAGGTGAGAGTGGAGGGAGACGGCCAGAGGAGACTGGGGAGGGACGAGGTGAGGCGGTGCTGACAAAAGGTGCCTTAGGTGAAAAGAAAGAGTTGAACGGAGGGAGAGAGCCTGAGTGGGGGAGGCCAGCTCCTCCCCTCTCCCTGTCTCTGGCCACACAACATGCTCTCTGGAGCTTCCTGTCCACTGCTGCTAGGTAATCTGCACATGAATGTGTCTTTTGCACCATGCTAGGTCCTTTATGTAGCCTTTTTTTCTCTGGTGGGTTGGAAGATTATGATTCCAATGTTGACCCACTTGGCTTCCAGATTGCATCTGACTCCCCACACTTGGTGGATGCATCTGTTCCTCTCACATGGACAATTTCCACATTATGAAGACCCTCTCCTTTTTTCTTTCCTCCAAAGAAAGCTTTTTTATTTTGCCTATATTGTTGATAAAGAGTCCGTGAAATCTGGAGAGTTTGCGGGTGTGTATATGTGTATAGTCTTTTTTTCTCTTTGAGAAACTGCTATTTTTGCCTCTCAATGGACCCGGATGTCTGATAATGTGTTTTATTTAATAAGCCATCCAGGAAGTCTAAAGTGTACTGTTATGTTATCTTCATGCTGATGTTCTTCTCTTTAATATTTGCATTAAAATTTTTCCCCAAAATAGAATGTCTATATGATATGGCAATCAACCAATTTATCGATGTATTTATCTGCCTATTATCTATATGTACACATCAATCTATATCTCAATCTATCTGTATCTGTTTAACTATATCTGTATACATAATTGTGCCTCTCCTTAAGCAAGGACATAAATGCTAAAGTTAATGATAATATGATCTCTACTGTGGCATGGCTGGCCTACTCTTTGCATGGGGCAACCTCTCCATCATGTGGACTTTTAGGATATTGCTACTGAAGTTAAAGCCAGGCTATGTTCTTGAAACTGTAAATATCAATTAATTTTAAAGAAAGGGGATGGAGCTCCTGGTAGGTTCTTATTTTTATAGTTCATATTATTTCCATTCTTTTCTATGTATCAGGCAATATTCTCAGCACCTTATATGGGACATTTCATTTAGTCATTCCAACAACCCCATAAGATAGGTACTCTTACTGTCTCCATTTTATAGATGAGGAAATTGAGGCTTGTCCAAGACCACGGAGTGGGAAAATGACAAAGTCCAAAATTGAACTGAGGACCAAATTTTGTGAGATATCTTGAGTGAGACAGTTCTTGCTTCAGGTCTTTCACATAAAATGCAATAAGAAATAATGGCATCTGAATAAATACAAAATAACAATTTACATTCCTGTTCATTGAGGGTCAACAATATGTCATGTACTGTCTCAGCCATTTAAGTATTTATTCTTCTTCATTATTTTACCATTCTATCAACATCTTCGTGGTCAGAGATTATGAGATGTTGAAGGTAATAGTTGCAAATAACTAAGATTTAGAGTCATTCTTGTCCTAATTCCTGTATAGTTCCCGCTATTAATTATCAAAGCTATGGGACATCACCTAGGAAATGTAAGATTTTCTCCTTAGCAGAGGTAGTAGCGTTTGCTGCAACTAATACACCTCTGCAACAGCAGCCCCATATCCCCATGGGTAGAAACAAGAGACAGTTGGAGAGATCTTAGTGTTTCTCTCATTTAATTCAGGTTTGCTTTTAGTGTCTTATTAAGAATTAAGACTTAATGTACTCCCCAATCGTTTGCTCCAAGAAAAAACACAAATGGCTTTTTGGGATTCTGTACATCTAAAGTGCTTGAAAAGTGAGATTTATTTTGCCTGAATCAACTAGAGATATTATTGAAAAGGATTAACTCAGCCATATACCAAGCAGGACAAATAAGAATAAACTTTTCTTTCCTGCCTTCGTTCATTCATTCACATTCATTTATTCGACAAATATTTACTGAACACTTATTATGTGTAAGGGGCAGTGTTTCTTTACCTTAAAATCTAGCAACAAGCATATGACGCAGAGAGCTGCAATTCTCTTGCACAGAGGGTAACAGATCAGTGTTCATCCACAGAAGAGTGATTTGGAGTTCTAGCCAGAGGTATGAGAAGAAGCTTTGTGAGAGAGCTGGCATATGCAAAGGTCCTTAGAGGAAGGAGGATTGGTGACAGGTAAGGATGGCAAAGAGACCAATAAGACAGGACAGGAGAGGCACTCAGTACAAAGGCATGGCAGACATCCAGGAACGGCTAATACCGTAATGAAGCCTATGACTTTAAAAAATAGGCTACAGTTAGACTGTGAGCGGATTTGAGTGTTGTGTTAAGGAGTTTAAGCTTTACCTACAGCCCAGTGGCTCTCAAAGTGAGATCCGCATTCCAGGAGAATCAGCCTCACCTGGGGCCCCATCCCAGACCTAGGGAATGGGAATCTCTGGTGATGGGGCTCAGCCACCTGTTGGTCAAGGAACCCTCCAGGTGGTGCTCATGCATGCTGAAGGCTGCGAACCAGTGCTGTGGCCAGCCCTTCTAGACGGGTACATGTGCTGGAGGTATTGACATTCCCAGTCCTCAGGGAGGCTGGCAGGCCTGGGGAAGCTGGAGGTCTTGGGGTTGACTGTCACTGGCACAAGCAGCCTCATTCTTTTTCCAGGGCACTGAGCTCCTTGACCTGAAATAGAAGCGCTGTGCCCAGCAGGCCTGCGGGCCAAACCTGCCACGTGGATGGTCTTTGCATGCCCTCTCCCCACTAGCTAAGAATGGGTTTTACATTTTTAAAGGGTTGTAAAGGAGAAAACGAGGAGACAAGAGAAGAAAGAGAGGAAGAAACAGAAGGCGAGGAGGAGGAGAAAATGATGAAGGAGGAGGGGGAAGAGGAGGAGGAAGAGAGGAAGGGCAGTGTCACGCAGCCTGTGCAGCCGAAGATATTTAT